>JBBMKC010236458.1:0-11172 GCA_037834085.1 Bipalium vagum | reverse complement strand
AATTAAAATTAATTCACTAATTTATGGCAAATTTAGTAGATTTAAAAAATTTTCTAAAATATTTAAATAGTTACATAGTTACACAATAATCTATTTAGAATGGATAAACAAAAATGACCCTGGGGATATGAGAACGGAATTTTAAGCAATTCAACTTCCAAATGAATTAGATAAAAGTTATTTATTTTGGATGATGTGATAAATGAATAAAATCAATATATTATGGAAATGTATTTTACAAGTGGATTTTATGTAGTTTCTAAAGATATACAAAAATTTAAACAAAATATATGTTAATACAAAATTGACAGACATCAAGTTTATTTCCTCGGTTTTCATATAACTGGTATTAATACAAACGTGGAGTTGATATATGGGTAAATTAATTTATTAAGACATCTATCAAGGATAAAATATAGATCTATTCAAGAATCCCGTTACAGAAAAAATCATGATCTTAACCGGGTTGTGATATTAAGGAGAAACTCGCTTTGTATCATTATTCGTGATAATAAAAATATTTGAAAAACTACAATAAATTAAACAATTAAAAAAGATATCTTTGTGTCATCATCATTTTCCACAGTGATTTCAAAGTTTTCTAAAATTGAAATTTCAATCCCTTTCCTATGAAAAATGTAAAATATCTTCGTAAAATTCCTTTAATGTACTTATGTTCTCAAATAACATTGAAAAGTTAATATTATTTTAAACTAAATGATACCAACCGGAAATCGGTTATAAAATAATGATGACTTTAAAATAATTATTCCAATAAGTTAAAAAAATGTTATTCATTTTAAAGTGACATTAAATGATTTCATGAAAATAAGGGAAGGATTACCATCAATGAGGTAGCCAGTAGGATTAACATTGGCGTGCGCAAAACGGAAGAAAAATTTTCCTCTTTCGGAATTTGAATTCACAGCCATTTCTACGGCGGTTTGACTGGGGTCGATTCGGCAAATTGTTGTAAAGCTACATTATCCAGAGTCGATGGTCGAAAGTTTTTGAGAAGTCTGTCAGGCTTCTATCACCATTTCTGACTCGATTGATCCATAACTTATATTGAGTCTCACTCAATCCATTCTTCCCATAATTTTCTTATATCCTTAGGTGAGAATCTCTCACTAGAGCTCTGATTAAATTAATACAGTAGGTAGTATCTAATCTGCATCCATATTTTGATATTTAAAAATGTATCTAGCAACGATATTATTTAAACAAGTAATCGTTTAAAAATCCATTCAAAAATTAAATCCTATTTAATTTCTTAAGAAACTGGATTTAATATCAAATAAAATGGCACTTGCAAAACCACCGGTTTCTTTTCGGGTCACACAATATCTTCTTGTTTCATAATGGTTTTTGAAGAAAAATAATTAAAAGATATTTATAATATGAATCTTTTTCATGAAATTAGCCGAATGAACATAGATCAGTTTATGAAATTAGAAAAAGGAGTCCCAACATTTGTGTCTAGGAACTAATGTAAAATTTGTCTCTGAGAAGCTGAAAGGAAAATCTGAATTGCTAAGTCTCCTTTTCTACGTTTCATCATGAAAGTTTACAACGTATATAACAGTATAACTATATGAATCCGATCTGCAGGTGTCTTCCCATGAACACAGTTAATTTACAATCGCAATTTAACCCAAGAGCTGCAATCAATAACGGCACCTGCCAACTGAAATTGAGCCGAGATTTCCCATTTTTCAACCGACTATCCGTTGCACCTGTCTCAAGCACTCAGTGACCTTCAACATGTTCATTTCATTTTATTTACCAAGGATTTTCATTTTGTTCCCAAAACCGGTGAGTTTCTTTTCCATTTGATATTTATCATTTATTCCATCAGATCAAAATCTGAAAAATATAAAAAACAGAAAATCAAAACTGAAAAATCAATAATTAATTTATATTTTTTAATAATTTTTAATTATTAATTAATTAATTATGACAAAATATAATAAGTTATTTATAATTCAAACATCACTCATTAATTCAGTTGAAATAATAATAATATTTAGATTTGTTTATTTAAGAACTAAATAATAATAATAATATAATAATAATATTTCCGGTTTAGATATAATCATTCAAAAGCATTCGATGTTTATTCGACTGAAAAGTCTGTCTCATGTCTAATTATTTTTTAGTATAATAAGATATTATTATTATTATTTTATTGATCAAGATGAACATTGGGAGTCATTCATGTATTAAATATTAATCTTCCTTGAAAGGAGAACGACCTAACAAAATGGTTTCTAAATAAAGTTTGGATATTTAGAAACTCGAGAAGTAAAAAAAGACAAATAAAATAATAACAAAAATATCATTGGTATTGTTAAAATTCATTTCATGGAAATATTCTTCCTAAATCAATAAATTAATAAAAAACCAATTATTATTGTTAACATTTATAGATTTATAATCAAGACAAGACATTTTTAAATAACTTATTAAGTGATGCCAATAATTTTAATTTTCAAACAAATTTTATCAAACCATGGTACTTTAATATAGCATTGACACTTTTCAATGCTACAATTACTAATTTATTTACATTTCGAAAACGTTAAATTTTATTATAAAATTAAAACCTAACAAATAATTTTAAAACACATGATATTTATTATTTAATATAGAAATAATATAATATAATTTAATATAATAATAATATAAAAATAATAATAAAAGCACCATTTAATATATATAATATTTAATAATTAATAATATTACAAAAAAGTAATTCTAATTAAATTTTTTATATTTATTATTTTTTAAAAAATTCTATTAATATTAATAAACGACTTCATTATAAATATAAATAAAGTTCTAAAATTAGAAATTCCCATGGTCTGATAAACGTCATTATTATTCACATTTAAAAAAAAATAAAATAATGAAAAATAAAATTATTTACTTATTTTTATATTCCCATTTAATTTTAATTAAATTAAAAATAATATCTTCAAAACTGAACGTGTCGTGTGTTGATCTTTCTTTGACTGTTTTCCAGTGCGACTCTTCAAAAATCATATTTTACCGCATAAATTAATCAATAAAAAAATCATTATATCAATAATTTTGCACCAAAAAATAATTTCTCAAAAATGTTGTTGTTTTACTGAATATGAAAATCAAGAGATCAAAAATACTTGTGAAAACGTAAATATAGAAATAGATTTATATCTGCTCTGTACTCATATAGATTATATGCTCATCTATTTAAACAAATAAATCTAAAAAATTATGAATAATTAATATTTATGATCTTGGAAAACTAATATATATGTAAAATAAAATAATATTATTATATAAAATATTATTATTACAATAATATTATATTTGATTTTTGGGAAAAATATTTTATTTATTTATTTTTTTACCAATTTTTTTTTCAATTTATTATTTAATTATAAGAATATTTATTTTAATAAAATCAATATATTAAATAAACATGTTATTTCTGGAAAACCCAACGACCACCAATTTCTGCTTTCTGTAATTCTCAATTGATGGATTGAACCATTTCCATGGCAACATTTTCTCACACATATCTTTATTCCTGTCTTCAACTGATCGTTGGGATTTGTTTCGACAATCGTCTTTGTAGATTTCTTGTCACAAAACCATTCCGAAAATTCTCCAAATTTTGCCATTTCAAGGGTTGTCACTGATGTTTGGTGGAAAATTTATTTTCGTTACACTGAAACAATCTTCAATAACCTTCGAGTTCTCCCGGAAAATTACCTCATTCTAACATTTTCACGTTGAAGAATTTCTCCAAGTTGGCGAGACATTTACTAATGCCATCGTTACTTTTTATTGCCGTAGCCATGGAAACCATTACGGACAACTGTGATAGGTCCTTTGTCAGAGTCTCAATTCAAACCAATATTCTTCGTTAACAATCGTCTTTGATTTAATGATAATTAAATTGTTAAAATAGTGTCAGGGGATTATTTTATCATTTATTGAATTTTATGTGATCCAAAGAGAAGGGGGGGGGGAGCATAAGTTTTAATCACAATGAAAAACCAACATTTTTCATAATTATAATTCAATCACCTAGTGAAAATTGAAGCTCAGTCAAAATGTCTTTAAGGTTTTTTAACAACGGGGACCCGGTCTCAATTAATATACTTCACCCGACACGAGGTTGCGATAGTTGAGAAAAGTGAACAGTAAAAAGAATCCCAAATTCCAATTAATGAGATCAAATGATGATCAATAAACTGTCAGACCGGCCCTGGCTGACATTGTTTGTCACACATGGCTGGCTGAATGTTACCCCTGATCTGACTTCTTTCCAATAAACTGATTGCAACTAATTGATTATTTTAATACCCATTTCCTGCAAAGCAAAGAAAGGGGCAAAGCGTAAAGAGTTTCAATGGTTTGTGTGAGAAACGAAAAAGGGAAAATATTTCCATCAGAAAATTCCAATTTCCAAAGTTTTGTACACCGAAATTGTGCCTAAAACCAACGTCGGATTTTGATTGGTGGAAATTTTATTTTAATTGAAGTATCAAAATTTGACTATTTTTATTTTATAGTTTTCCAGAACCCTGTCTAAGGTGGCATTTTTGTCGTTAAATTAACCGAAGGACTTTTATTTTTTGTCATGGTGAGATTTTTTAAAAATTCCGGAATAATATTTTCCATTATGTAATTTTAATTTGTGTTCAAGCACATATTGATCTGTTTTTAAGTATGTCTTATATTTATTATTATTGTTATTATTATTATTATTATTTTTTATTATTAATATTATTTACTTTCTGTTTAATTTATTTGAAATTTCTTTTATTTTATGTATTTTCGTAGTTTCAGTTAATGGAGATCAGGAATATGATATTAAAAAAGTGAAATGGATCGTTAATTAAGTGAATTATATTGACGTGAACATACGTTAAGATTTAGGTTTTATTAATTATTAAATTAGTTTATTAATTTTAATTAATAGTTATTTTTATGAGGAAATAACATAAATTCTTCTCACTTACATAAAAGTTTGCAAAATATCTGTTTAATAAATATTATTTTGATAATATTAATTTAATTAAGAATTTTGATAATAATAAATAATAATAATAATAATAATAATAATAATAAATAAATAAATAAATAAATAATAAAATTATTTTTCTCGAAATATATTCAATATTAAAATTTAATTAAAATCAAACATCATTTTTTAATTTTTTTGAATTAAATCATTTAAAATATTTGACAGGATTGAAATTTATTTATAAAATTGCGATCATTGACAGTTTAAAATTAGAAAAATAACAATATCAAAAATGTAATTAAATTAATTAATTTTTTTAAAAGTACATTAATTCATTATTTTGAAAATATTTAGTTCGAAATGTTTAAGAATAATCATAATAATAATGATGATAATAAAAAAATTTATTATTGGAATTTTAATTAATTAATTAATATATTTTAAAATATAATTGGTGAGCATTCGAAATTAAAGTCTTAGACTCTCCAATGAATTGCGTTGTACGAAAAAGTAAAGTTAATACTGAAGAATTTAGAGTTATTATGAGAAATGTTGATAACATTGATTAACGAATGATCTGCTAATCAATATTTATATTTTCCATTATTTTATCAAATTTAACAATGAATTTTTTAAAATAATCAATTTCATTTGTCTTGATAATCAAATTAGGTTAATCTTCAATTTACAAGGATTTTACCTCATGGGTAATTAAAGATTAAAATTAAAAGACATGTCACAACCAGGTTAATGAGACCGATTCCAGCGACTTGTCATTAAGATAATATTGTAACTGAATTTCATCACAAATCTGCGATGACGCTCAGACAAACCAAGGTATAAATGTTTATTTAAGTATATACGACGAAGACGTAAATATGCCAAACCTGAGGATATCGGTCATGGAAGTAATCAATGGGTTTCGTTTAAAGTAGCGCACTGCCAAAACACAATGGCATTTATTTTTCAACTTTAGACTAACGAAATCAAAACATTATTTGGTTAGTAAGTTCTTTTCATTATTAATTGACCATGTCTCACTAATGAAAATTCTGAAATGAAAACTTTTCCTTGTTAAAATAACAAAACTACACAATTATTATGGTAACAGTGACGCACAATTCCTCTTTCATTATCGAAGTTACTCATTTCAACAGGAAATTCTTTTTCAGTGGCCATTTCTGTTTCTCCTTTCCGCGAAACATATGACGTCATCAGGACATGTTCTAGTTACAATTGAATGCTCAATTGGAGTTTTTCGGTGACGTTGTGCTTGTCCAATGTATGAACAGTCACATATTTATGTTTATAAAAACTCTGAATATCAATTCTAAGTATAAACCATTCACGTTCAGTTAATCTGTCTAGATAGATTTCCTCTTTCCAATCCGAACCTCTCAATTATTCATCTAATATCTAATTTCATTAAGATTACTTGAAAGGGTTCCTGAAACAGTCATCCCCATACCAAGTTATTACCATGACAAAAATGAGAGCTTAATGACTATATTAACAAGTAAATTAATATAATCAATCACTGAGACCAAGTTGGTTAAATTTTTTTTTATATTAAGATTAAATTTGCACCAATGATTAAAAATTATTATTATTATTAATAATATTAATATTAATATTATTATTATTTATTATCATTATTAATATTAATATTATTATTATTGCTATTGTTATTATTAACAGTTGAAAATTGAACAGACCAATTTAATTATTTAAATTAAATTAAATACGAATTAATGAGAAATTAATCCAATTTTCGATGTTATCGATATATTTTCACTGAGATTCCAAAAAGAAAATTGATTAAAAATTTATAATTAATTACAAAAAATTGATTTTGCACAAAATCCAATTAAAAATAAATAAGAAAATTTGTTTTATAATTGAAAAAAAAACTAATTTCAAATTAAAAATGTATACAATTTTCTGTTAACATTTTCAAAGAGGACAAGAAAAATCGACGAAGATTACGAGCAGGAACCATTGCCTAATCCTTCTGATGTACGGGATCACTAATTAGCTAATCCCTCACCGTTTTCCGGGTGGGGATCTGCTGTTTTTGTAATACATTAAAGTCAGTTTTTTTGAAACAAATGATATTTTTTATCAGATTGTTCCACATGAAATGGCGGATTTTATTATTTTATTATTTCAAGGAATGCTTAATCAACAATAATAATAATAATTATGCAAAAGTTGGTGCTCAAAAAATCTTATAAAGAAATTCTACATTCCAAATAATATTTTACTGTTTTCTTCAAAATTTAATAGCGACATCATTTTATGTTTAAAATGTATAA
The DNA here is from genome assembly GCA_037834085.1 of Bipalium vagum. Classification (NCBI taxonomy): domain Eukaryota; kingdom Metazoa; phylum Platyhelminthes; order Tricladida; family Geoplanidae; genus Bipalium; species Bipalium vagum. The sequence goes on along the minus strand of JBBMKC010236458.1, from coordinate 3,837 downwards.
TTATATTTAAGTAGCAATTGATTATTTGTTTAAATATTGAAATATTGACTATAAGTATTTGAATCTCAATAAATAATTTTATCAAATCTTTTGATTGTTGACTTCTAAAAAATTTGAGATAAGAGTGTTGTTGCGTCACTATTAGAAAAGAGGCTTGAGCACGAGAGTGAATGAATTGTTGTTCAGAGGACTGCTTCTAAGTGGTTCAAGCGCTTCAATAATGGAGATTTGAATCTTGAAGGCAAGCCTCGGTTAGGTTGACCTTCAGTCGTAGTAATTGATAAATTGATTGTTAGACCGACTACTGCCGTAAGTAATGACCATTTGAAAGTAATAGTTGAAAGCGATACGAAAAAAATCAGTTAGAGAAGTAACTGAAGAAGTCTGTTATCTTTTTAACCATTTTCCGGCGTCCTCAAGATCTTAATAATCTAAGGAGCTTGATAAATGGATAACACACTAATTACACGATAAACAAGAAAGTAAGAGATTCGAAATTTGTCCTTCTTTGATGATTTAAAACCGAACAGATTCGTTTTTGTCTCGAATTGTGACGTGTGACAAGAAATGGGTCTCATATGACAATCAGTGAAGATCAACACAAAGATCGAATGCAGATAAAAACCGGAATATTGCCTAAGCAAAGCCTTCAACCAAAGAAGACTATGATCACTGTTTGGTGGTTTGCAGCTGGATTAATTCACTATAACTTCTTAACACTTGGTGACTTTATCACAGCTTAGTCATACTACAATGAAATTGAAGTAGTGCATCAGTAGTTGCTAGGAAATTAAGAAGTTTATGTTAATAGAAAACGATTTATTTTGCTCCACGATAAAACAAAACTTACATGAATTGAACTACGAGGTTTTATCTCACTCAGCTTAGTCACAGGACCTCTCGACACCAGATTATTCAATGTTCAAACCTATGGATAAATTTCTGATCAATAAGATGTTTCGGAACCAAGGTGACTTTGACAATGTCATTCTTCAGTTTTAATTGAGTCCAGAAATACTGATTTCTATAAAAAACACTTTAAAAACAGCCATTTCATGTGGGATATCCTGACAGTTCAGTAAATGATATTACAATTCATAATATCAGATCTGTGCCGAATTAATGCAGGTTTATGGTATTGATACTTTTGAAGTAAAACGCTTATGGGAAATAATTATCATAATCTTGTTTAAATACATCATTTTAAAGAATATCTTCAATCGCTTTATTTAAAGACTAATCAATAAAAAAATCAATAAACATTATATTTGAGTATTAATGTTGAAAACAAAGAACGTCAAAGAGGATTGACAAATAATATACTTTTACGAATTTAAGCTCGGTTGTAATGCCGGAGAAGCAGCTCAAAATGTCAACACAGTTTGGGAACCGAGTACTGTTAGCGAATCCACAGCTCAATTCAGAAATGGAAATATTGACATCAATGTTTGTAAAGGTCACGGTCGCCATGGAGATGTTAACAACGATCATCTGAAGGACAACATAGAAACTGATCCAAAAAAGCAATAACGAAAAATGAATAAATTCGAAAAAAATAAATTGCACAAAATTAAAAAAATTAAGATGGAAGAAAAATTTCATATGAAGTTGTAATTCTTATGAAAACACAATTATTTTATTTTTGCAGTATATAATAATAATAGTAATAATAATAATTATTAATAATAAAAATTAAAAATTAATAATTAACAATATAACAATAATAATAAAAACTAAATAATAATAATAATAATAATAATACTACTACTAGTACTACTAATAATAATAATTATGATTTTGATGTCCAAGCCTTCTTAAAGATGGTTTTCGTGTTTTTAGTGGCATTTTCTTTCACGTTGCACACGGCAAAACTGCCTGACCCAATCAACGCAAGAGATGCTAATGAACAATTTAAACAAGAAAATATATTTTATACAGTTATTTGTATCGTTCTTTATGGTAATTAATTTAATTAAAGTAAAAAGGACACAGTGGAATATTAATTAAACGAAAAAACACATTTTATTATAAAGTTATTTTCATAATATCCTCCTCCGTACCAATGTCAGGTGAAAAGGAAGATCTATATAAAATAAATAGTTTGATTAAACAAAATATGCATTATTCTTAATTAAAATCTGTTACTATTGACAATAACAGATTCATTTATAATTCAATTACGGGTCAACATTTTTTTATTACCAAAATTTTGATCGCGAGATCAATGGTGAAAATTCCGCAAATTACGAAATGAAAAAATGGGCTGGAATAAAGATCGTCGTCGTCGTGTTCAGCAGAAAGAAAAAGGAAAAGTTAATACCATGGAATATTGGTACAGAATCAGTAAAAGGGAAACATGCAAAATGTTCTTCAGTCACGATCTGAAATCATGGGAAAAATTATCTTATCATGAAATCCGTGAATCATGACGATCTGTCATGCATGGTTGAACAGGGGCACACCACCACAAAATGTATCGACGAAATTGTCAAGAACGATGGAAAATCTCAATCAAATTAACATTGTGCCAGGCACGAAGATGGAATTTACCCAACCGAATCGATGCCATCAGATAACGACTGGGCATTTTTGATACCTTGACCGATATACAAAGTAATTTCTGCAAAGGGTGTCAGTCGTGGCGCAACCTTTTTCTTGTCTGAATATTTGGAATCCCATGAATTCTCTTTCAGAATAATAATAATAATAATAATAATAATAATAATAATAATATTATTATTATTATTATTATTATTTAGTAATATTTATATTATATATTCATTATTATTTATTATTAATATTTTTAATATTGCTATTATTATTTTATTCTTATTATTTTTATTTAATTTTTATTTGTTTATTAATATTATTTGTTATTAATATTATTATAGTTTATTATTATTATTTTTTAATTTTTTAAATTTTAATTTATTATTATTATTATTATTATTATTATTACTATTATTATTATTATTTTTATTAGAATCCAATCATCGTATATTTATATAATATTTATTATCTTGATAATTGTGATATTTGGGTAACACTTATTTTTTTTAATCTGATTATGTAAAATCCTTTTCGAAATAATAATAATTAAATTAAATGATTTATTGATTAAATAATAGAATGAAACATTTTTATTTAGAAAATTAAATAAAGAAAAGGAAAGTTTTTTTGAAAATTAATTTTAAATGTTATTTAATTTTTTTGAGGCTAAAATAAGATATAAAAAATAATTAAAAATATTTTTTTAAATTTAAAATTAATTTTTATAACTATTATTAAAAGAAATAAAAATAGGTAATTATTCTGAATAATAATAATAATAATAATAAAAATATTTAAAATAAATAATTGCTGTGTTTAGAATTAATAATAATAATTTTTTTTCGGGACCTCAAATATATTTTATGTGTTATAAATTTATTTTACACAACTTTTATGAAAAAGATTTTTTTTCGAAAATGTTAAATATTTATTTTTTATTCAATATTTCCAACCAATGAAAATGGAAACATGGACGAATTCATCACTCGGATTTGTTGTTTCAGCTGTACGGAATCTTTTTCTGACGTTCGTTGCATTACCGTTCCCATTGACAAGCAGCGCTGAATAAGAGGGCTGCATCTTTCAAACAAATGGACTTTTTTATTTAATACATTAAAATTTGATTAACAGAAATATTTTCCATTTTTCAAAGATTTCTGATGAATAATATAATATATAATTATATTTATATTTTTAAAATATTTATTATTATTATTATTATTATTATTATTTATTATTAATATTATTATAGATTATTATTATTTATTTATTATTATTATTATTTAT
>JBBMKC010236447.1:0-11172 GCA_037834085.1 Bipalium vagum | reverse complement strand
TTTTATAGGCTTGTTGATGGGAATTCTGATAAACGCAGCTATTACTGTCACTGATAATTGTTTGTTCTTCCTGATGAACGGATGTGAGGATAATTTGCTGACAGTCCTTGTCAGATAAAATTGTATTTGAATTAATTGTTTCCGCGTAAAGTGACTTTGTTTTCTTGTTGTTTATGATCTCTTTCTGGACTTTTGTGCGTATTCTGATTGTTCTTTTTGCCATTTTTTTGCGTCTTATTTTTTGTGCGTTATTTTTTGTGTTTTTTTTGTGTCTGCTTATAATTTCTTTTGCCTTATATATATTTCTTAAACTCCTTTAAAATTAGTAAGTTTTCTTTTCTGCTTATATATTATTTTTGTTTTTGTTTCCAATTTTATATTATTATTTTATTTCTTTCTATTTTTACTATTCCATTTTTTGCCCTAAAAATTTCTTCTAATTTTTTATAAATAGTAACTTAATGTTACCAAAATATAATTTACAAATAAAATATAATTTTCAAATAAATAAATAATTAATTAAAATACAATTATTACTAATACATATTAATACGATTTATCCTATTTATTAATATTATTATTCATATATATTTATCATTATTACAGCTATTTCATTTATTTTTACTTATTTCTTATTATATTTCTTATTATTTAATTATCACTTTATTTTTAAATATTTTATCAATCAAATTCGATTTTACATTTAATACATATATTACATTCACAGAACAATAAAAACAATAAAACACAAAGGGATCACAAGTATGTTACAAGTTTATAAGTTTCAAATAAATCAATTTATTGATTGTCCTATGGTTTTGGGATTGCTCGAATCTTGGACGCTGCTCCTTGTGGATTTGGACTTGGTCGTAGTCTCCACACTTCCAACGATTCTCTTCTTGATACTATTTTCAAATTTTCTATTTCTTTTAAAAGCTCTTCTGTTGAAATTGATTTGCTTTCTTCAAATAATAGAAGATCTTCTTTTATATCATTTAATAAATTTTTCAAAACTTCAATGTCATTATTTGAAACTAGTTCATTTTCTAAATTTATAAATTTTTACATAATTTTGTCCATTTTATTTTAAATTTTCCTAAAATATCTAAAATTAAAAATATAATGTTAAATTTTTAATTAACAACTAATTAAAACAATCATTTAAATTATATTAAAAATAGATTAAAGGTATGTTTCATGTTGAAATTATTTAAAGAAAATTATGTGCAAATATTAATCACCTTTCTTATTATCTTCTTTAAATTTAAAAAAATACCTTATAATTAAATAATGAAATAATAATTAATAAAATTTTTTACCTTTATTGATGAAATGATAATAAATGTAATAATAATTATGATAATAGTTACTATAAAAATAGTAATTATAACAATAGTTATAATAATAATACTATATATCATTCCTTTGTATTCATTGAAAGAGACTGTTGTTACTTGGCTACTTGGATTGATATTCAAGAGAAATAAATAATAAGTCACATTTTAAAAGCAAGATATAATGAATAAAAATTTTAAATTTTTTTATTAATAAAATCACAAAAATTGAAATTTAGCTTTAATTATATTTATATATAAAATTATATTAAAAAAATGTTATTTTAAAAACATGTTCTTTGTAATTCATTTTCATAGAACCTTCTATCAATTCTTTCTGCATTTACATCTAATTCCATAAACAATTGGGCTTGTAAAATAAATTTCATTTATAATAAACAATTCATTTGTCCATTTAGCTGTATATCATTTTTCAAATTTATTTTTATATTTAAAAATTCTTACATGATCTCCAATATGATATTTTGGTTTAGCAGTTAAAGGATTAATATTTTCGTTTTCATCTTTTTGAATCTTTAACTTTTCTGGACAGCCATAGGCTCAACCAACTTCGTTTTATTTTACTTTTGTTCACAAAAGTTGTGAAATCAATTCTTCTATTGTTTGATGCTTTATGTTGATTGTGCACCAAATTTTTAAGGATATCCAAAAAATTTTGTTCTGATGTATTTTTATACACAAATACAAATTTCTCCCATTTTTCTGTCGAGCACTAAAGAAATAAATCTCTCTTCATATATACGGAATTCTGTTAGGAACCAACTGGCTAGTACAGTCCTTGGTTTCTTGAAAATCACTTCGAATAGTTCTTTAAATCTGTGATTAACTTTAAATTCCTTATTTTCAAACAAAACTGCGAAAATTTCTTTCATTTCCAATAATTTCAGACTCTTGATAATAACATCAACAATATTTTGAATGTTTTATTTTTATGAAAAAGCCTTGTTATGCTTCCTTTCTTTTTAAAGGAAGATTTTATGGTTGAAAATAATATTTAATTAAAATTAGATAAATTTTACACAAAAATACTTTTAAATAAGTTAAAGGTAAAATGTAAAATAATCTAATAATAGAAGTTTTATAAATAAATTAAATTATAACTAGCATAAATAAACAGATATAAGAATTTATGATTATAAAAGTATTTACGCTGAAATAGACAAAATAATTATAGAATTTATAGTTTGCTAAAACTAAAAGCCTCAAAACCAAATTAGTAATCTTAATAAATAATTATGAAAGGAAATTTACAAAATTCGGTTACAAAAATCGTGATCATGTAAATTTATTGTTCTTATAAATTAAAGATTCGATTTTAAAAATAGTAAGAAATAAGTTTAACCAATCAAATTGTTCAAATCGTGAAATTGGGGTACTATATAAACCAAAAATGTTCAATTCAATTTCAAGATAATATAATATCCAGATTCATTATGGCTCGATATCCACTGATGATGAACCATTAAACATGAACATGGGTGTAGGTCGTTCTATTGATGCTGGCTGACAATTGTCGATTGATTTCTTTATAGAGTATTGCTAATTGAAAATTCTTCAAAATTCAGACCTTTCTTTTATATTAAAAATTATTCATATCTTTCCTAAAAAAGGGATAATTTAGGTTGAGTCTTGTGAGGTTTATAGATTCCATCATTTCTCCATCTTTTGAAGACTTCTCTTCCCGAGAAGGTATTGTGGCCCATAACATATCTATTATATTTGTCTTATAATTATAATTATGTATTTTTATTTTATTTTCTTTTGACGTTTGGGAAATAAATGAATAAATAAACCATTTTTATTAACACACAAAATGATGTTGTGTTATAATTGCATTTTCATGCACAATAGTCATTTTGAGGATTTATGAAATCTCTACAATATTAGAAACTGGAAGCAGCGTTAAAGGTTCTTAATTATTTTGGGTGTAAGTATGAAAGCAAAATCAATTGCAAATATTAATTTACCTCTTTAATGATTAGTACGTTTTAATGATCAATAAAATCAAATTATAAAGGATTTAAAATGTAAAACAATGTCAGTGTAGAAGACAATGGCGTCAAATGGATTTATTGAATTTTTATGAGAGTCAAAGATAAAGAAAACAAAATTACTTAGCATTCAATCCAAAACTTCTCAAATCCAATAAAACATTATTTTATTTTGTGATCGAATAAGTTATTTTGTTTAATGAATTGATTAAATTAGAGATCGAATGATTATATTATTTTATTACTGTGATTAGTAGATTACATTCACATCAATAGGGAGTTATATTGTATAGATAAACACCCCTACTGAAAACAAAACATATTGAACGTACAATTTGTAATTTTTTTATTTTGAAGGTTTTAAAATAATCATAATACGAAATCATGTCTCTGTGAATAATAAATTCCGGTTTAAAGTTAAGGCAAAAACTCCACCGACAGAAGCACAAGTTTTCACAATATTGGATCTGATATTATTTTATGTCAAATAAATAAAAGAAACTTAACTGGTTGATCAGTATGATGAGACTTTTTCATATTATGGACAGTAGTTCCTTTCGGAGTAACAATTGTTGAATGAATGAAAAGATTTTTCTTTTGATAGATTTGCCTAAAAGAGTCGGTAATGATATTAGTAAGGGTGTAAAGATTTCAAATGCAGAGACTATTCGGATTTCCAAGGGACAAATGATTATTTTACTTTTTGAACCAAGTTCGGTACACGAAGATTTTTGTGTCGCATTGTTGATTGTTTTGGTAATGGAATTAAATCCAATATAGCACTTTATTTTTTATTGGAAGCATTCTTGGAGAATAAGCAAGTACATCGAAATTGCCATCAAGGAATTCATCGCTAAGTAAATATAATCTTCGTCATATAAATTGTTAAATGAGACAAATTTGGTGAGCAGCAGATCGTAGATTTTCGCGCTCATCTGATAATTGTTGATTTGTACTAAATAGAAATGTTTATTCGAATAAGAATACGTTTTTAATGCTGTTATTTCTGTTCGAGAAGCATCACGTTCAGCGAAAACACTTTCCATAGATTGAAGTATCTGTTTTTTATCCACCGCAGTTTAAAAATGAGAAAAGATTGTATTTTAATTAGTATAATGAGACTTTTTCATAGTATGGATAGTAGTTCCTTTCGGAGATACGATTGTTGAATGAATGAGAAGATTTATCTTTTGATTGATTGATTGGATAGAGACAAGATCTGAAATCGTGGTTCAAATTTAGTGAGCCCTGAGGATGTTTGGTGGACTAGATTGCTGATCGGTGACTGGTATTTGTGACGTAACGATTCTTACAATTAAAAGCTTTATAGAAAGAGGATTATTGGTTTTGTATATCCCATCGTTGATTTTAATAAGTAACAGGGACTGTGAATTTTGAAACAGATTCGTTTTTAGGTTATAGAACTGTGTGGGACATAATTTCGATCTTTGACTACTACTGCATATTGTTTAATTCTCGAAGAATAAGGAACTTGTTTGGCCTTTTAGGCTTTCACCAATTATAGAGAAATAATTTTCGAATTTTACTGCAGTTGTTGGAATACCACCTATTCACAGGGTAATTACATGTGTGAATACGGAAAATTTCAATTGGTTATATATTTTTAAAATATTGTATAATTGTGCCATTGGCGAAGCAAGATATTTTTCTAACACGATTGGCCTGAGTTGGTGAGATAAGTATTTCTTATTTCCAAGTATCTTTTTTGGAATCGGGTGGAACTTTCGTGCAGTGGCTCATGTACATAAGCTTAGCATCTTTAGATGATCTTTTACCATTACTTTGTATCCTATTTAAAGTGCTGGAAGTATTACTTTTCTTATCGTAACTCTTTCATAACTTCCTGATTATATTTAATAGTATCATAGTTTTTTCTAACCTCTTGCATTTGTTCTTTCATAAGAAGTAGCTTGGATTACGGCGGAATCTTTCTCAATTTTCTCATTAACTTGTTCAGGTTTTGTGATTTTTTGAACAAAAGATTCTCCTTTGATTTATTGTTCGGTCTTTTTGCCGAAGGTGGAGTTATAACACGTTGGTCTTCAAACTAATCTTGTGGAAAATTTAAATAAAACTTCTGATGTCCCAGTTTATAAAAAATAAAAATGTACATATTTTTTATTTTACATATAAAAAGTTTTATAAGGCAAATCGACAAATGAATAAATTCATTATATATTAAAAAATAATTCTTAAATATGTTAACATATATATTTTTATTATATATTACAATTAAATTTATATTTAAATTCGGTCGTCCGCTGTGAAATTGTGGGAAAACCTACCATTAATATTTGAGTATTTCCCCTCAAGACCCAATAATTCTTAACTTATCTTGAGAAGAAAACATTGTTACCTATTCAGTAGCTAACTGGGTACTAAAATATTATTATAAGAAAATAATTATATTATTATTACTTTATTACCAGTATATTTAATATTTTTCGCTGTTAATTAAGAATCCTTTTTGGTTCTTTCTTTATGACAGAATGGCTAAAATAATAATATTATAACTTTAGTAAAATATAATGATAAATTAAATAATGAATTTATGGAAACAGGTTTTTAATAATTTGTGAATTTTTATTGGAAAGCAAATTATCAAATTTAAAAAGTGATAATTATAACATTTAGTGATATTCAACAAGCACATGTACAATTCTCAAGTACTAAACATTGATCAAAAAAGTCTCTATAAGATGAAAGCAAAAGTCAAACAAAATGAAGAGAAAATTGTCAAACAATAAAATTAATATTGACCCTCACAATTATGATTGAGGAATAAAAATATCAATTTTGAGGTAAAATCGTTCCAGATTGTTTTCTTTCTTATTATTACCGTTATAAAAAAACATTAACTAGCTTGGAGAGAACTGCGAAAATGTTGGAGTTAATAAACAACTAATATGAGGTGAAACATATATTGGAAATCTACATCTTAATTAATACTTATGAGAAATCAAACTAGATAATGATTATTTTCCATCATTATATGTATCTAGTCATTTTATCAAAGATCCTGTCATTAACATTGAATTATGGAATAAGTAAGGGAATAAAGAACCAAAAAAATTTGAAATGTCTATTGTAATTACTAGAATTAAGTATAAAACAAATCTTTTATGTTTAATAACAAGTTGTATAAACTAACAATTGGAGTAGTCATGGAATCGACTTTTTAAACACGCCTTTATCAATATTCATGGATTAGTTGAAAAATGAAAATCGAAAAATATCATGAAAGTTAAATTCTAGCCTAAAAAGATATTTTAACGTGTTCTTCATTTTGAGAATAAAGATGAAATCGATTTCTTTCTGATATTCATGAATAATCTATATAAAAATATAAAATTTCAGATGAGGCGAATACATATTTTAGGACTATATATTTGATAGTATTTTACTATTAACCAAGCAAGTAATTATCTGACCTCAACCATAATAGTTGAGTTTGCAACGCAATAAATAAATTCTTAAGTCTCAAACTTTCTCTGTTCATTTAATACACAACCAAAATGATGGTCAATTCAACAATGTCTCAGGGATCACCACAAAAGTAACAATGTCTTTATATTCGTCAAATGCACTTCACAATTACTGACCATTATATATTATTATAAAATATGAATGTTTAACCGCTTTTGCCTAATTACCTAAATAATAAATAAAATAGTTAAGGAAAAATAAAGATATCCAAGTTGAAAGAAATTAAATCAAATTGATGTGTAATAAGTAAAAGAATCTACAGAAATTAAATTACTTTAAAGAACTAAGACAAAATAAAACCGTATTGATGCTGATCTCGATTCACGAAGCTATTAATAATAAAGTATAATAATTAAGTATAATAAATTATAATAAAGTACCCATTAATCTTGCAGAACCCGACCGGGTCTCAAAAACAAACTCTAATTGAAGAAAGCATGACACACAAGGGACAATTGTTGAGTGGTGTATTTATTTATGGTAGTTTATTAGTGAAAGAGGATTTAGTTTGCCAGAACTAACCATTATTACGACCAAGTTTGCTCACAACCTTTTACTTTTCAGATAAAATTTCGAATTACAAATAAGGTTTAATTTGTAGTTTTAAAAAATCGATCAACCACCTTAAATTTATATTTCTAAAAATTTGTTCATTAACCTTACACCTCCAAAAAAATAATCATCAACTTTTAATTTATAATTTCAATTTATCAACGGCTTTCAAAATTTCGATTTCCACAAAAATTTCACCTACAACAATTCTCAACCACCAACGTTTAATAATTTTGCCCAAAAATCTATTAAACGCAAGTCCAAAAAATAATTATAAGTTCAAATTTGTTAAATTCCTACTAAAGTTAAATGATTTTAGAGTTAAGAATATCGAATTTGGTCGGTAAAAACTCAACAAAATAATTTCAAATCAGAAGACTTTCTAGTGTGAAATTCGGAACAATTAAACCTCTAGCGCACCTGACTATATATATATATATATATTAAAATTACTATTGGCTGTGTTTATAGAAATACTAAGGATCAGTTACTATTCCATTAGTGACCAAATTGAGAGTATTACCTGTCAGTAACAATAAATACAATCTTTTCTATCAAACCTCAAACGAATTATCTTAATTCTTTGCAAGAATACTTCTGGTCGGTAACGAAATAAAAATCACCAATACAAATCAAAGCTGTTTTTAACTTGTAAATTTTGACTGAAAAATAATGAATTTATGCTGGCTTGCATACTAAATGGTAATGTAATTTAACGTCTATGATTAGTGAGTTAAGTTGTTAATCATGTCATAATTTCTAATGATAGTTAAAAATTTCTAAGTTCTTTTGAATATTTTAATGCTCAGATCTTATGGCTGTGCGCGCTGATAATAATATTGTTTTACTCAATAAAGAAAGCAAGTCTAAACTTTGTTTAATATTATTCTAGTATCAACACTTGTCAAATCCTTAATAGTCTCAAATTACTACACCAAAAAGTCTCAATAGATTAAAAAATTGCAATTGTCTCTGTCTCTAACGATTCCAATACCAAGTAAAAAAGGGCAATTAAATAAAGTAATGTGGGAATCGTAAACAAAAAAGAGGAAGAGATGAAGAGCAGGTCAAGATCGCAGTGTCAGCAAATATCGTTACAACTTTCTTTCATCAAACATTTAAATCTGATTTTATTTATTTGTGATATCTAACATTTTAATCTAGACATTTTAATTGTATCTGAACATTTTAATTTTTCATCAAATATTGTATTAGTAATTTAGTGATTCAACTTAATTAATTTTTTTTAATAAAATAATATAAATTAACAGTAATAATAATAAAGTAAATAATAATAAAAAGAATAAAATAATCTAATCGAAAAACATGTCCACAAGGCCGTGTAGCAGGATCGAAGTGGCAAGGAGAAGGTAGGCGGGATCTGGAAACGATAAATGATAATAAATAAAAATAAAAAAATACCTGAGGAAAGCAGTGGGCGGTGTCTGAAGGCCTGAGGTGAGAATAAAATAATAAATATAAAAACAATCAACATAATAAACAACATACATAATGGGTAACATATGGGAGAGCATTAAGAAAATGCTTAAAGTTCCAGATTTGAAATAATACCCATAAGTGGTACTAAGACATAAATATTTAAAAAAATATACATATTAAAACTATATCAATAATTAAATAATTAAGTATTAATCAATAGTAAAACATTCTTATTAACAAAAATAATAACTCAAATTTTAAGTATGATAAACTATAACCTAGGGTTTACATAGTCCTGTTTTTTGTTTTTATGAATTCTAAGTGGTTCCCTGTTAAAATTACTATTTTTATATAGTTTTATTAATTTTAGATAATACTTACTGTGATTTAAAAATTAATCGGATATACCGGGATTCGAACAAACAAAATTGTAAAATCTACAACAAATTTATACATACATGAATATAAATCATTAGAACATTGCGGTGAGCCTAGTATAGCAATAAAATAAAACATACAAATAAATAATACAATTAATTATATCACAATTTTTTTGGTTTTTTTGTAAGTTCATCGGCACATTTATCAAGATCATTTTTGTCGTCAAAATTGTCAAAAAATATACTCCTAAATATTATTGAAGTATATGTAGGTAATTACTTTGCTTCATAAAATTCATTAAAACTTAATTTTATTTTTCAATTACCAAAAAGAAATTTACTTATGAGCCTAGAATAATGATTGCTATCTGGATGATGTTTGTCTTTTAAATTCGGCTTTCAGATTGATTAACGATTGCTATCGGAATGCTCTTTCTTTCAGTGATCTGTAGGCTTGGTTTTATTGATGTTGATGGTTGCAATGTTTCTGAGCTATAACTTGTTGTTTTGATATATGGCTTGTTTCTTTGCAAGATCCTGGATTGTATTTATCTTTTGTTGTCCTTTTTAATAATACTTAATAATACTCTTAATCATACTAATAATTCTCTGACTTTCTTAAAATAGTAATTGCTTTTTTTCTTTATATTATTTCTTTGCCTATTTTATTTCTATTTTGGGATTTTTACATACAGATATATACAATATTATATTATTCATTTATTATATTATCTATTAAGGACGATTTACAATATAATTACAAAAATTTTATTAAAAATCCAAAAACACAAATAAAAGACATTTTTTTACATACAGGAATATACACAGATATTATCATGAAAGGATTTAAACACTAAATGTAATTGTTTATTTTGAATTGATTGAATTGATTAAGGGAGTCGCCACAATATGATTAATAGATACATCGAAACGAGAAATGCCATCAAGCATCGATCTTCTCGGATTAACTGGGCTTATCATTATGGAAATCGGACAATTCTTACGTAAGTAAAGGATTTCATCCGAAATTGATTTAACCATAGCATCCAAAGCATTAAAAGTTGCATCAGCATAGGACGGCTTCTCATCGACAGTTTTCAATAAACCAGGTGATGTTCGAGTCGTCTTCGACTGTTTATTTCTCTGCATGTTTTTTAATTTGGCAAAAAGCATCATAATTGGAACAAAACATATTCCAGAAGTATTTTCACAAATCTGTTATTATTGTTATGGTTGAACACCGACAAAATTTTATCTTTTATTTTATTTCTTATATGATAAAGTTTTGGCTCACCAACTCTCGTTAGAAGGAAGTATATATAATACGAGAGTTAAAAGGACTAAGCAAACAATTTATTTTTCAAATATGTTTTTATTATACACTATATATATATATATATTACAATTAATTTTCTTTTTATTATTATATTTATTATTCAATACTTTAAAATATATAGTCTTGATTAGGAAAAATCGAAGAGGTCCTGTGTTTAAAAAATCGTGCTCTAAACCCTAGAGATTCGTAGAGTACCGCTGTAGTGAAAAAACAAAAAGAAATTAAAAAATATTTTATTAAGTATACCATTTCTACCTCAATTTTAGAATTTTGCATTTCAATTTTAGAATTTTACATTTCAATTTCAACAAATTTCAACAATTAAAAAACCTCATCGAGAGCTTGAAAGAGTTTATGAAGAAAAATATCTAAAACTTCGGCAAGAATATGCTCTCTGGTTTAAAGCCAGATTTGTCAATGGATTCGAAGAAGCAATATTCGTTGATGAATACCCTTTCAATTTGCATTTAAAGCGTAGTCAAGCTTTTTCAAAGAAAGGAAAACGAGCTAATATTAAACTTCCAACAATTAGAAGTAGATCCGTTTCTTTACTATCGAGTATTGGCATTAGCGGTGTTCAGTATTCTAAAGTTATTGATAACAGCACCGTT
>JBBMKC010236436.1:0-11173 GCA_037834085.1 Bipalium vagum | reverse complement strand
TTATTATTATTATTATTATTATTATTATTATTATTATTATTATTATTATTATTATTATTATTATTATCAGTTTTTATTTTTTTTTAATAAAATACATTTATTATTACAGAGTAATCATGATCAACGGTTTACGGCTAAATTATTTTTGTAATATTTAATTATTTGTAATATTACTATTGACAATGAATTGCCCTTATCGATCATTTATGGCATATTTAATTAAATTTTTATTGACAAAGCAACGTGTACAAATGTATTAAAAATGTTTTTATATTTTCTCTCTGGTAAATTGCGTGGGAAAACGATGTCCGAGATTATTATTTACATCATTATATATTTCTATGTTGGATTAAATTGACATTCTGTGATGTACATATGGCTCTCGCATACAAGAGATGCATTTCAAAACAATGAATTTTTATTGTATTAATTATTAATTATTTTCTTCTTATATCTCAGCCAATGTTGGTTTATGTCATTTAACTCTGTCAAATCATTATTGTAAAGTTGAAAACTTTTAATGCTATTAATTGAGAAAAAGGATAAAAATGAAACTGAATTTTTTTGTAAAACTCAGAATAATTGTTTGTAGCGGGGCTAAAATTCAATTTCGGACTTTTAATAAATTAAAAACGAAATTAACATTGAAACTTTTATTTCATTAAATTGTATGTCTCATTTCTCGTATCATGTTTCTAGAATAACCATACTCACACCTTCATGAATCATAACTTTCAATTGGCTTATATTCGTTGGTTCATGTTTCATAATGAACTGTTTCCATTTACTAAAGAGGATCTATATTGGACTAAATTGAGGCGTATAAGGAAGAAAATACTTGTAGGAATGACTATGGCTATATCTTTAATCTGTTGAGATTTATGAAAGCGAACTTTGTCAAGGTAAAAACGCATTCAGCAATTTTGTTTTTCCATTTTACGAATTTTATTAATTGGCTCATATATTCAAGAGATGTTATTCCATTGAATGACATGAATCTTGAAAAAATATCTCCCACTTTATTCATTCAGAAGCGAGTACTATAATTTTTATTAAAAGTACCTGGAGTACTGCGAATTTTGCTCTGACCAATCTGTGCGCAGCCGTAATTTCATTGTATGGAAATAATTACACCAACTTCATCAACAAAAATGAAATGAGTATCAGTGATTCTCAAATCTTGAAAATCTCGAGCATATATTTTTATTTCTTCAATATTTTCAAATAATTGGCTTCTTCCTGACACAACCTTCTTGGAATCACCTTTTAATTTTTTATCAAATCTGTTATTCTTTAGAATAAACCAAAATAATACTATTAACAGTTGATTTCGCTTTGCATTTTAGCATCATTATATATTCGAACAATATTTGCACGCATTTCATTAGATATTTTTTTGTAAGTGGTCAATTTGATTCAGTTCGAAATTGAATTAAATAAATACAAAATTGAATTTTAACCCACGTATTATACCAGGAAAAGTGACATTAAATTATTAATAGTAATATTTTCAATATTTTTCTTTGATTTGTAGTCCATATCACGGATTCTTAAAACACTTTAGATTTTTATTTTTTTAAACATTTTTATTAATTTGTTTATTTTAAATAAAGTATAATCAACCCTTTGGTTAGATCTTAAGAAAGTAGCAATCATTTAATTATATGAACGATGTTGAAACCAGAAGTAAATTAAAAAATAATTGTTATTATCGATTTGTCTTTGAGTAAATTGAAGTGATTGTTTTTTACAGTTAAATTAAAGTATTAGATAATGGTAGGTAACACGTTTCTCTCTAGCCGAAACAAGTTAGAGGAACTCAAATTTGATGCTTTAGTCCATCTACGTATCATACTCTCTCGATCTTACACTAACCGATTACCACCTATTTCAATCACTTCAAAACAGCGTAGATAAGAGCTGAAAACCTCTTTTCTTCTTCAGCCAGAAATCCCAGAACTTCTATGACCTCTGGATTATGCGGCAACCGGGGAGATGGAGAAAGGTCATACAACAAAATGGAAAATACTTCACTGGTTAAATGTGATTTTAAATGAATAAAATGTTAGTCTAATTGTTGTCTATAAAACAGGGCGAATTTTAGTACCAACTTAATATTTCATCCTTAACATAATTTTTTATTTTTATATCATTTACTGTAAATTTTAAAATTATTAAAGAAAAAGAATAATTACTCAAAAATATTTAATGAAATTATTAATAAATTTCTCAGTAGTTAAAAAATGAAATAAATCGAACAAGAACTTTCATTATTTTGCTCATAATAGAAAATGATATAAATGTCACAAAAGTTCTTATTTTATGAATTTAATTATTTTTTAAAAATATTTTAATTATAATAAATTGTAAATAAAACAATTAAAATATCAAAATACAAACCTAGCACCATTTTAGCTGGACTTTCAGCAGGAAGCCAAAATAAAACAAGAGTTAAAGAAGATAAAAGAAAACAAGGAAGAATAAGAATATAGTTATAAAAAGCAGAGTTTCTCTTTACAAGTATATGAAAACTAATATCAGGATAAGGTTCAATACAGCAAGGGTATATTATAGCAGTAAAGTTTGCTTGTGTTTGGATCAGCTCCCATTCGACGTTAGGTACATAGTTGTCTTGATCAAGTTTGGTTCTACTGTCATAGAATGTAATATTTACACGAAATCTGAAAAAAGAACATTTTTAATTATAATACTAAAGATCAAACAAATAAATATAATATTAACATTATGTACGCAAATTCAACGTATAAAATCGATTATTAAATATGCACAAATAAATCCATATGTAAAAATTAATTCAATTTTTTTGGAAAATATTTTATTTATCACATATTCGAAAAAATATTTGACCATTTTTAATTTTTTTTTCTGATTACTATCAGAAATTAACGAATTGGAGAATAAAAAACATTTAAAAAATAAAAATATTACAATTATATTATTATTAAATATATATGGTCTTCACTGATATTGATTTATTAATTAATTTAATAAAAATAATATTTTTATTTGTCATGACTAATGTTTCATTATTATTATTATTATTATTATTATTTTAGTATGAAAAATGATATTAATAAAAACGACAATGAACACATTAAGAAAAAATTATTGATTACGACGTCTACAGAAAAATTTCCAGTAATAATATTTAAAATATTGATGAAAGCAAAATATTCTTGTATATGAATGCATATAACGTTGATAATTATTAGAAATCTTATTAAATTATGTTCTATCTCCCGTTTTGATGACGATAGTAAGAGTGAAAGAAATAATCATATCATAGACTAAAACCCTCAGACCATTTCAATATCACCACGACCGTTGACACAGTAATCTTTCATTTTCATTACAAATTTAATTATCAATATGAATCAAAAATTGTTTCATCAAGCATAAAAGTATCTTTATAAATATCCAAAATACGAAAAATTATCTAATGACCATAGTAGACATTTTTCATCAATATTAAATTGTAGATCCACTGTTTCATCGTCATTAGATAATTAAAAATCAATATTAGCCTGTCAGGAGGAAGTGTGAATTAATTATCTAAGTAATTATATATTTTTTTACCCATCATATGACCACGGGCCAAACTTCAATTTGCAGCATTGACGATCGAAAGGGAAATATTTTATTCGGACTGGACATGTGGACTTGAAAATAGCCATAGGGTGCCATTCTACTGTACCATCGTATTTGACAATGGCATCGCAGTCTCTCCTCTCTTCTCTCCTTTCGTCAGCACTGTCACAAATTAAAAGTTTTGAATTACTTTCTCTCAGTCAACTTTTAATTATTAAACACAAAAAAGAATGTGTATTAAAAAATTTTGTTTTATTTCTAAATGGTTTTTCCATAAAAGACGATTTTCAATACTTTATTAATTATTTTCATTATTATAAGGAGTGGTTAAAACAATTCGTTTGGTTGAATTTTTTAAAATAATGACCTCACGCCTAAATTAACGATTATTAAATGCTTACAATATAAAGTTTTAAAATTTTTTTATATTTTATATATTTTTTTATAAATTTTTATATATTAAAAAATTTAATTTTATAAAAGGTGAAGTCCATGTTTGAAAAGCTTGTTTAAGTAATCAGATTTATTGAAAGATATTATTATTGCTTTTATATTATATTATTATTAAAAATGACAACTCCAGAATATAACTATTATAATTGTTAACATAAAATGAGCCCGGTGAATATGTGTTGCGTAATTAAAATTTAATAAAAAGAATTATGGAAATGATTATTTTTAAAATACATTTTACTTTTAAATTTAATCATAAATGATGTAACATTGGGAAAATAATTTTTTAATTGATTTATTAATTTTTTATTTTGATGTGTCCTAATTAAAATAAATTAGGAATAGGCAGAAAAAATTGATAGAATATAAATTCGGAATTAAATAAATATTTGAAGTCCAGATAAATAACCAAACGATTTATTGTTTTGTAGTCAGGCCGTAGACAAGTTGAGAATTTTCTTCGTTTTTATTTAAATAATCAATAAATAAAAGGTATGTCCAAAAGGTCTTGGCAGTGAGCTTAAATAAAAAAATTAACAACAGATTAATAAAACTTTTATTTTTAAAACATTAACATTATTTGTGCCTCTTAAAATAATCACGATTACAACCAATACACTGTCTCCACCTTTTCACTATGGATCGAAAAATTCTTTGTATTCATAAGATGTGGCTGTTTTTAGTTTTTGAATAATTTTTTCCTTAATCTCAATAACAGTGATATGAATACTGTCTTTCATGGCACATTTCAACTTTCAAAGGAACTCACTTGATTGCCACAAATCTGATCTTTTCTTTCGTAATTTTTCAAAGAATCTCGTGAGAACAACTTTGTAAAAATATTGGTCGAAAGTTTAATCTTCAGGAACAAATTCGTAGTGAATTAACTCTCGATTATCAAAAAGGTGATGAGCAGACGACTTGGTTTTCGACTTTGACATTCGTACAATTTTTTTGCTGGTGAAAATTTCACTTGCCATTCCATGTTTTGCATTTTGTTTTCTGGCTCAAAAGCAAAGACCCCAGTAAGATGAATCTCTTCCACATTTTCTTCGTTAATCACCTGATTTGGGTGTCCAGACTGTTCTTTGTCATCAACTGTCATTATTCCTTCTTTAAAAGAAGCAAACCTATATAAATTTCTTTCCGTAATTGCATCATCTTTATAGGCTTTGATTAACATTTGATGTGTTTCCCGAGCAGTTTTTTTTCGGTAAGAAACAAATCGAACGTTATAACGTTGATCCATAGAATGTATATTTTAAAATTTGGCAAAAAATTCAACCTAAAACAAAATCTAAAGTTTGAGTGACAAATTACTGCGATTTATAACAAACTACATATATATGTATATATTTTGGGGATCGGCAGACTTTACAGATTTTAGTGATTATAAAATTGATTCCAATTTTCTGAAAATAATCTGTTTACCAAATCACTGACAATACTTTTTGGACATACCTTGTATTATTATAATTAATTAACATAATAAAAGAATAAAAATAAAGGAATAAGTTTAATTGAAAAACTAATGAAAGTTCAATGAATAAAGTGATATACAAACCCACACATCTTATGATCTTATCTGTTGGAAAATATTCAGTAAAGTGTACTATAAAATTAAACTGTGGCGGCAGGTACAAAGATATAATGGCAATATATTCCAAATGGTAAATGTTAAACATTAATTAAGATTGAATCAGAAATACTACGTCAAGATCAATGGAAACCCGGATCGACATACCAAATTCTGGACTAAGCTAAAAAGTGACACTGTTACCGGATAAAAATAAAGGAGTAAACTATAAAATTGTTATTTATTCTAATACGTATATATATTTATAAGGTTAAAACTCAAATATCAATTTATGGTGAAACCAATATTTTTCAAACAGTTATCTTTTTTAAGGTGAGAAATTGTTGAATTATATATCAAATGTTTGTAACACTTCACCAATTTTGAAATTTAAATAAATAAATAATAATATTCAACATGAATATCGTAGTCAGTGTCCGATTATAAATTCTTAAATAAAACACCTTAGAATCCCTGAATCGAATTTAATAATTGAACAAAATAAAAAGCTTTGACAGTTGTCAACAGAAACAGATCTTTTATACTTCGTGACATATTTTTCAGCTACCAGTACAAAGCTTGGTAAAAGAATAGGATCTCCCACATTTCTTTAAATATGATGTAACCATTTGTTTAATAAAATTTTGAAATTAAAAAGAAGCTTACACAAGTTTGTTTGCCTGTTTTACACATTTAACTGAATTTCTTCGTTATTTTGACACAGATAAAACATGGATAACTATTATTATTATTATTATAATTATAATAATAATAATAATTATTATTTTGTACTTGATAAAAAATAACCGACTTGAAAATTTCAATATTTTTTGGTTTTATTAAGTAAGACAGTAAATGGAAAATAAATAATTTTCACTTTCAATATTTTTACTACTTGCAGTAATAATAATAATTTTATTATGAGTCAAAAATTTATTTCATTTTGAAATGGAGAAGATAATTCTTTTAGTAGATCAATGTTATTTGCAAAATTACATGTTTTTAATTTACTCAAATTACAAATAGAAAAATAAAGTGGGAAATAAAATCTTATTATTTCCAATTTATGTCAATTTTTGTGATTGGCATAAATCTGTCTCTAACAGCTATGAGATAAAGTTTTCTATCTTCACGTTCGTTGGTGCTTCGATGTTGTCCAATGTACTACGCATTCCATGTCCGTAAAAAAATTGGAATGATTTTTTCCCGCATCATTCAATAATTATTTACTAGTCTATTTAAATCATGCGCATAAAAAAAATTTCGATATCGGAATAAATCAGGTGGATTAAAAAAATAGATGCAATTCATTAAAATAATAAGTTGTGCGTTTCTATTAAAAATGAGTATATATGTACATGTAAAGTCACAACCCCGATAATCCCATGGAGGGATAATATCAGTAGAGCCAATAATTCCAATCCGGCTATTGGGCTCGGAAGCGTGAAATATCCCTCCAAACCTGATATTAGCTTTGGAATGTGTGTACAGGACTAAGTCATCTTCAACCCACACACACGTGATTGAGATTACTACGTAGTTTATGATAGGGTATCTGAAAGCTTAACATTTAGCACCGGGTTGGAATGGGTACTTTTTCAAGTATAGGATGCTTAAAAAATAAATAAACAGAACAATATTGTTATTATTTACTTGTTTTGACAGAAATAAAATGTATTATTAGATAACAGAAAATTGTTTTGAAGTAGCATTCCTATTGGGATGTTAAGGAGAATTAATACTTTTTAATGAATTATTTTCTGAACCAGACTTTTTCTTAAATTAAAACAGAGATAAAGAATAATATAAATGAAGATTCTGTTAAGGGGCTTAAATCTTATTTAAGAAAAGAAATATAAAATAGCGGAAAATTATGAATTAATTAAATGGAATCTTAATTATCATTCTTTTGAAATATGAAATAAAGGATTTTTATGGTTTTATAATTGTGAAGAAGAATGTCGTGGATTTAATTATGTCTAGTTTCTCTGATTGTACAGATCTTAGTTTAAATAAATCTGATTATGTGTAACAATCTCAATATGTAAATAATCTCCATCCTGTTTTCCGTTGATATCGTAAATAATTCTCTTAATATTAATAAAAATCTTTTCAATTCTAACATTCATGATCATCAGAAATTGTTACTTTTATATTAATATTAAAAAAATTAGTTCACTTATACATTTATCATAAAAATATGGTTGCATTCATTTTTTTATTTTGTTTTATCACAGAAACAGTAAATTTTATTACTATATTAAAACAAATTCACCAAATTTGAGTAAGAAATAAAAGAAATACTAATATTTGAATACTTTTAAAATTGGAATAAATTAACAAACAGTCAACCACATAATGAATACTATGTTGTCCAATAAAAATGTTGTTTCTTGTTATTAAGACTTAAAAGAAACATCTTTTGTGTATGAAAAGATGAAATAATTAATTACTGCTTCAAAATCCGCTTAATCCTGTAAATATAATAGTAAAATGTTATTATAGCAGTTTGTTTTAATAATCGTTTTCAGCACCAAGTATAACCACAAAATTTGAGATTTTAGTAGTTTTACGGAATTATGGAAAAATTTCATTGGTAGTCATCAGTCTTATTACAAAATTTGAAGGTCCAGGTGAAATATACACGAGGACAGCCATGTGGTAGTTGAAAAGTTCAATTTGGGAGATACCCACTGTATGAGGTCTGGCACTATTGTTTGCACATTACATTTTCTTTGTGCTCACCAACTCCCTATGCAGAAGTGTAAATAATAGAGGATTCACGAATAAAGTATATTTGTTTACACATTAAATGCATTCTATTCAAATTTTAAAATTAATATAACACAAATATAATTAAATATTTTTTTGTTTTTGATGACCGAAGAAGTTCTGAGAGTCGGAAAATCGTATTTTATAACCTAGAGCGAAGTAGAATAAAATTGACAAGAGAACAAACAAAAAAGAAAAAGATTATTAAAAACTTAATGATGAGAAAATTTTCCTTCTATTGTTAGGTAAGATTAGTAAAATTAGTTAACCATCGATTGAAAGAAATCGGCAATGTTTTGTGAAATATATATTTTGTTCTCTTAATAATTCTTTTCTGAATAGCTTTAAGCGCATTCTTATGGTTTTAAGAGTGAATTAAACTAAAATTTCAGTAAGAATTTTTTAATTTCACGATATAAATGATTTCATTGGTTTAAATAGTTTCCTTTTTAAAACCTTTCTTTCTATATATAAATAAAATTTACTAAATTTAGTAACAACCATTAATCATTATCAAAGTTTCTTTTTTTTTTAATTGAAATTACTTATTTTAGAAAATATAATTATTTTTAACATCTCTTTTTTCAATTTTTTAACAAGTGCACTCAGTTTTGTATTTAAAACTTACTACTTATGAAATGGAAATTCATGGTAATTTTTCTTCATGGAAATTCTTGTAACGCCGATAAATATAAGTAAAAATAATATAATCTCAAAGTGATCATAATTATGAATTCATATTCATAATTTTTTTTTTGAAAAATAGAGAATATAATTGAACATACATTGTAGAGTGGGAATTCACATGCAGGTATAAAGTTGCTTTAAAATGTAAAATTATTACCTCTATATTTTTATGATTTGTTATTATTATTTTTTTTAATGTGTTTAATTACGGATTTAAATAATAAACATCACTTGATATTTAGACTAAACTAAGCAAAAACCTCTAAAAATGTTATCATTTCAGATCTTAAAAAATATTTTAGTATACACTAAGATAATGGCTTTAATAAAATGAAATTGGATATATGAACTTCTAAAATCAATTTTTTAATACAAAATTTTCATTTTAAACTCTCTTCAATATCCAGAAAATTATTGTCAAAATTTTATTAAATTATATGAAATCAATCAAAATTAAGATCAATCATTTTATTCAATAAGTTCATTTTGATTTCGATTAAAAAATTATTTTCTTTTCAAGAAAATAATTTACAAAATAAA
Organism: Bipalium vagum; assembly: GCA_037834085.1. Classification (NCBI taxonomy): domain Eukaryota; kingdom Metazoa; phylum Platyhelminthes; order Tricladida; family Geoplanidae; genus Bipalium; species Bipalium vagum. The sequence continues at coordinate 1,536 of JBBMKC010236436.1, read as the reverse complement.
ATGTTTATTATAAATTTGATAGGTTCTCACATTTATAATAAATATTAAAACTTATCATAATAATAATAATAATAATAATATAATAATAATAATAATAATAATAATAACAATGTCTTTTTAGAAAATTCTTTTTTTTCAGTTATAATGACTGGTTAACTTTTGACAGCTTGTGTGGGGACTCCCATGTCAATGAAAAAAACTATTGTATTAAAAACAATTGGTCCATCTTCACTGAAAAAATTATCTTATTGCATATGAAAATAGAAAGTATTATTATCTAAAATTCTCCAAAAAACCATTAAAAATAAAATTAATTCTTTTTCTCTTAATTAAAAGAACAAGATTATTATTAGTGTAATGATTTTTCTTATTGTTATTAATATTAATGTTCTAAAAATAGATATGTAGTTAAATATTATCAAAGTAACATTTGATTACTAAAAATAGAATAATAGGAAAAATTATAAGAATATCGCTTATTAGAAAAAATAACTATATTATAATTTATAATTAGTAACAAATTATATTAGAAACAAAAATAAGTAAAACAGAAACATCTTTGTAACATACAGATACAAAATCATAAGAAATAACATTGTATATTCTGTATAATATACAGTGCATAAGATCATTATTCGAGTAAAAACCATGTATTATTATTGTAAAAAATAAAAATGCGGGTAAATTGATTACCCTAATTGTAATTATTATTCGTCAGAAATCTTAATAATTTCTGAACCAATTTATTATATATGATTAACTGTAATCCTTATTAATTTCCAGTAGCTTGGTGTTACGAAGCTATTATAATACTTTTATAACTAGAGATATTTTACGTTAATATGCCCATGTATGGTCTTCAAATCGGAAACAGATATAAATTAATACACATATTTAATAATTAGAAAGACCGTTATTATAAATAATATAAAAAATAAAAGAATAATGACAATGGAATAATTGATTAATTAGTAATACAAGGTGCATCAGCTATTTGAGGAAAAAAATTGATATTAAAGGTAAGTAATATTTTTAATGAAAAGAATGTTTTTTTAAGCAATATTAGAAAATTTTTTTATTTTAAGTACACAAGTTTTATTTATTCAATGAAATCGCCTTCAGTGTCAATTACAGCTTCAAGACGGCTTCTGAAAAGCTTACAAATGGTTTTAGTTCATATTTATAATAGCAGAACTTGCAGAAGCCCGTAATTAATCTTTGGTATGATGAGTATGTTTATTCGTCTCCTTCCCTGCGACGGATGAGCTAGATGGTCATAAGTTTGGAGTGACATGGTCGTTAAAATTTAGCGATAGCCATTTTTGTGTTTTTAATGGTCTATGGCAGGGAGCTGAGAAATATTGGAACAAATAAGGCCTTTAGTGGGCAACTTTTTCAATCCAGGGCTTCACATATATATCCAGACACACGATATAAAGAGATGCATCTGTTCAATATGTAGGGTATCAAATTTAACCTGACTCCAAAATCTTAGGTGGTGCAAATCAAAACAATCAGTAAAGCAACACTTGTATT
>JBBMKC010236415.1:0-11174 GCA_037834085.1 Bipalium vagum | reverse complement strand
AATAATAATAATAATAATAATAATAATAATAATAATAATAATAATAATAATAATAATAATAATAATAATAATGTATCTAAGAAATAGTATAATAAAAAATTTTTAAAAAAATAATAAAAAAATGATTTTTAAATATAATTAAAACAAAATTATAATTTGATTTTGACGTTAGGCAAATTTATCCATACTACATACGGCTGTGTGCGACAACGATCCCGATATGGTTGAATACATTTTAAGCAAAAAGCTTGTCGATCCCAATCACAATCACGAAGTCAACATTTCCTCAGTTCTCAATTTTAATTGGTTGATTTTCTAATCAGGTTTTGGGAACTGCTTTCGCTCTGGCTATTGCCCTGTGCTACGAAAAATGTATAGCAGCCATGGAACCATTCAATATCGATTGCAACACGCAAAACAAGGTAAGGTTACTAAACTTCCTTTTTCTTGCGAAACAGAGTAACATGTTTAATATCTGTGGTCTAAGTATTTGCAAAGTCCGCTGCACGAAGCCATTGGTAATGGAATGATAAAACACTGCCGATATTTGGTTGATCGCAAACAAGAAATTGATGAAGCCGGCTACGTAAGTTTGGAACCAATGAATTTGGGAACATTATATAATGCGATCATTTAAAGATGGGTCAGACTGCTTTGCAATGTGCCGTGATGAGTGGATGCGAAGAGTTGTGTGATCAATTAATGAAAAAAGGAGCCGATTGTCTTCGATACATGGAGGTTAAAAACTAGTTCTATTGATTTTTTTGTTTTTTTATTATAACTTTCATTTTATTTTGAATTGGGTTTTCAACCCAGTCACATTTCAGAAAATCGATGATATACATATAAATCTTTACCATATGTATACATATACATATCTTTATACATACAGGGTGGCTCAAAAGTAAATCACTGGTTTTAAACAATGATATAACACAAATGTTCAAGACAATTATTTATTTCGAGTAGGATACGTAAACAATAAGTCTTAGAGATTTGTTACGCTATTTTTTGAAAATTGTCATGACCACCATTTTGTGCCTCACAACGTTGTGCTCATTTTACAAAATTCTCCATGATATGAGCCAAATCTTTCGGATTTATGGCATTAATTTCATCACGAACATTGTTTTCTAATTGTTGGATGGACTATTGATTATTAACATGAACTTTCGCCTTGAGATATCTCCAAAGAAAATAATCTGGAGCTGATAAATTTGGTGAAAGAATGTCGAGTTGAATGTCGGGTTTCTTGAAATTATCCGTTTATCGAAAATCTCAAGTAAGAGTTTTTATTTTGAAAATATAGTTCTACTGTTGTCGTTCTCTGACAAATTGGATATCTGTTTGATATTTATTTCCTGGACTCCATTTTCATGTCTAAAATAATTTTTTAAAAAATTGATTTTTTATGATTTTTTTAAGATCAGTAAGTTACTTTTGCGCCACCCGGTATGTATTATTAGAAAGACCCGATACTTCTACACGATAATTCATTCTTCAAAAATTGAACAAACATGACTATGAAATTTTGCCTCATCCATCTTATTACCATTTCTTCGAGCATCTCAGCACCTTCCTACTTCAGAAATCTATCGTAACCTACTTGCTTAATTTGAAAAAAAATGTTTCTGAATGTTTGCGCTTTGCTTATGTGAAGGATCAGTTTTATCGGTTTATTACGTTGGTAAGAAAATAATTGATTTTTTATAAATTCAACCTTGACAATAGATTTTTTGAAAACATCTTTGTTTAAACGCGTTAATTTAATTATCAAGCGTAAAAATTGTTTTCCATTTCCGTTGGTTACACGTTTTCCTTTATTATCAAAATTTAATTCCTTTTATTTTGTACGAGTCTTATTTAAAAATTGCCAATTACAATCAATTGCACAGTACGAGTTCAAATTGGACAGTAAAAAATCAATACTTAAAATCAATAAAGCTTTCAGTGATGGATACAGCAAAATAGGAATTATGCAAAACTGGTTCAAAATTTTAGGAGTGGAGATGATGGTTTCGAAATCGATACAGGTTCCTGACATCCCTTGGCAGTTGATAATGATGAATTAAAGATCTGGACGAAGCAGTTCCATGTGCAATAAAACTAGGAGTTAGTGACCAAACGGTTCTAAACCACCTCCACCAACTTAGAAAAACACCAAAGCTTAGTAAAGCGATGCAACACGAATTAAGCGGTTATGAAATATGCTATACACTGTTGCTATGTAACAACAGCGATTTATGTCTTCAGCGCAGTTACCTGCGAGGAAAATGGATTACCTACGACGGTCTCGGTTTGATGGTTTAGAGTAAGTCTGATTCACTATAGTTTCTTAAATCACGAAGAACTTATAAAAGATAAATTGTAAAGATATAAAAGATATGTACAGGTAATCTCAATCTTTGTGCCCAGAATTGGTCAATAGGAAACACCCATCAATTCTTTATAAAAGTATGCGACGACAAGATTCAAAAACAATCCCTACAGAGATTGAATGATTTGGGATATGAAAGTCTGCATCATCCAACAACCTCACCGGATTTGTTGCCTGATATTTATCATCTTTCCCATTTCCTGCAAGAGAAAAAGATGGAAGTTGGAACTGTATATGGTGAGATCAATCAGGTATTCTGTACTTTTAACTACTGAATCAGAACAGCGAGGTTCAAATAATACACTCAAGTCACGACGCAGATCAAGACGCTCTATCAGGTATGAAAAAATAATATTCATACATTTCACAGACATGTTATAAAGGAAAGATATGTTACCTCTGTCGCATCACTGACAAAACATCGTTCCATCGGATTATCACTTGTTTCCGTCGATAACACACGGTTCCACAGGGCAGACCCATCACACTTTTGAACATATCAAAAATCAAAGTAAATAATTGGACTATCCGGAACCCGGGCTACTTTTTATGTGATGGAATTTCTCAGCTGCCGAAAATGTGGGAAAATCTTAATATTTTTCCGAATGAAAAACACACTACCCTTCTCAATGTTATTATTATTATCGAACCGATATCCGCATGGTGTAAATGTCAGCCAATAATTTTATATGTTATTCTGTTTATTTTTCTCATCCTAAGTGAAATAAATAAAAAAAGGCAGTCGTTATGAAAGCCGGGCGATACTTGGTGTTTAGTGGACATTGGAATTCTTCGGCATTCCGATAAGCCAGCTAACAAAAAAACTGTTAAAATATTTTACATTTTTTATATATTTCCACTTCTATCTACATTCATGGCATTTCTCTCTCCAATTCTGCTGGAATTGACAAAATCGATAATATTTTTACATTTTTATTTATATTATATTATTATGTTTTATGATTATTATATTTTCTTTCTTTGTGCAATTTGATTGGTCGGAAAAAATAATGTCCGATTTTGACGGTCAACTTTGAACTCAAACAAATTAAATTCATATTAGCTCTGCTTAATGAAATAAGAATATTTTCAATAATAATAAATCAATTAATTGTTAATCAATAAAAATAGAACATTTGTTTAAATATTACAACGGTTTGGTGAAAAATTCAAATATTGGACAAAATACATCTAACAGCGAAATCTTTATGAGTTCAAAAAATAATCCATGGGGCTGCAAAGGCCAGCCTTAATATCAATGGTGCATTCGACCAGGGAACAGTTAATGAGCGTACCATACGTTGTGATTTCAACGCTTTTGAGATGGAGATGAGAGACTTGTTGATAAGAAAACAAGTCGCGGACATCATGTTTCATTGGACAATGACGTTAATTTCAAGCTTAACGAGGCAAGAAACCGCAGAACAATTCCATGTTAGTCAGTCAACTACCAATGGGACTACCTAAATCAACTGGGCAGGATAAGGAAGCTTGACAAATTGGTGTCACGTAAAACCAAAAATCGTCGTTTTGAAGTGTGTTCATCAATTGTTTTGAGATATATCAATGATCCTTTACTGGAGCGCGCTTTGCATCGAGACGAAAAATATTTTCAATCAATAACGAACTGACCCTCACGATCAAATACTTTGTGCCATTTAAAGGGTAATTTTAAGTTACCATCCGCATACAGCGGCATTGTCATGCTGATATACCTTTTCCTTTTTGTTTCCAATACCGATTTCTTCAATTTCTCATATTTATTTAACTTCACCCCTAAATATCACTAATAGTTTTCTATACTTTTGGATTATTACTAATGTGTGCACCCGTTTACCAGCAGTTGACCTGTCAATATTCAATGTCTGTACTATTTCTTCAAGCGTATGGTCTTGGTCTTCTTTGATAATTCCTCATATATCATCATCCCCGAACTTCTTTGGTTTTCCTGAACTTTTTTTGTCTTCGACGCTAGTCACTTGTCGATACCATTCTTGGTATTATGTTGGTTCAGACATTGCATATGCACCGTAAGTTTTTGTCATTAATCTTTGAACTTCGACTGCCAATTTCTTTAAATTGTAGCAAAATAATGATGATTCCCACAAATTATGTTATCTTGGTCTATTTTTTGGATTTTCGCTCAAATAATTAAGCTATTTAATCAGTTAAAACAAATTCTAACTATTGATTTCTTGATATGGATTTTCACAATATTACCTTTTAGTAATCTATAACAAATCTTTTTTAATCTATAACAAAAGATGGGAACTAGGTCACATTCCTATTATTATTATTTATTATTATTATTATAAATCTAATAAAATATAATTATAATTATTTTATAATTTATTTTAATTTATTGATTAATATTATTATTATTATTACTTATTATTATTAATTAATAATTTGATAATTATTTTATTTATTTATTTATTAAAATAAATAAATTACCACCATTTCATTTAATTATTATATTTTCACTGTTTTATTTAATTTAAGTTACCCTTCCTGGAAATCGAGTGAAACTTCGAAGGTCACTTAATTCAATGATTATAATTAATAATATTTATTTATTTTATATTATTTAATATTTCTTTTTGCTTTTAGTTTCTTGAAAAAAGTCCTGAGAGCAAAGGTATGCTGGTTCATGCACAAAATAGTAAAAAATAATCAATAATTAAGTAGATGGGGTGGTTTCGAGGAATCCTTTGATCATTTCGAAACGGGAGAATACTTTGACCCTGTGTTTGAAGAAAAACAGAACGATTTATCCCTGCTTCTTGGATATCATTAAGGAAAGCAAGGAATACATTTCCGATGATGAAGGAAACACTTTGCTCCATTTATCGGCACGACTTCTGGATGCACAGCTTTGTCATTTGTTACTGCAAGCTGCTGACAATGTTGATCCGATCAACAGTCAAGGTCACACGCCTCTCTTTGAACTGCTGATCAGCCTGGATCAGCAGACATTTTTTAAAGTGACCAGATTTTGCCACCCTCACTTCTATCGTCTTATGTGCGTTTAGAATTCAGAGAAAGTCGTTGCAGTCGTAAGTCTGTTTGTTCAGTCCGGGTCGGACGTTGGTCAATGTTTTCAAGGAGGTCAAAATGTCTTTCAGGTTGCTTCACATTTCGACAGCGAAAAGTTTGTTTGATCGACTGTATCTTTTTGTCACGTTTCCCGTCTTTACTGAACACCATTTCAGACTACTGCTGGCCCTTGTACCGTTGCAACCCCGCCAGGTCCCGAAGATCGATCAAGACCTGTTTGTAAGCGCATTTGACAGGAAGTTCTTTAAGTTCTGCGAGGTTGTGCTCAATCAAGCTCCCGAGACGACCATGGAACATTGTATAAGTACGGAAATGATAGATCGAGCTCTTTTGCAAAACAACACCGGTCTTTTAAAGTCGTTGCTTGTCCATGCCACCATGGCCATTAAGCAGAACGTGCTGGAAAGGATATTGAAACATTTCGTGGACTTGGACGATGAAGACTCTTTCAACTATTTGTTGAACATTGAAATAACGGACCCCCGGTGTTTCGAAGACGGAGAAACGCTCCTGACGGGACTGTTGAAGGAAAGAAAGCTGAACTTTTGTCAGCGAATATTCCAGTCCGACATGAACAATTGGCATTATAACAATTTGAAAAACGGGAGAAACCAGACCCCTTTGCAAGTGGCCATAGAAACCGAATCGATGGAGATCGTGCAGCGATTGATTTTCGAAACGGAAGATCTGAACAATGAAGACGACGACGGTCTGACGGCTCTGAGGCAATTGTTTGAGAAGATGTCACATATCGACGATGTAATCACGTTGATTTTAATTTGCCAAGAGGTCGAGACGTCGATTTTGTTCCGTGTTTTCCTTTCAGAAAAACCAGCATTTGATATTCCTCAGCGCCATTAAGGGCATCATTTGCGAAGGGGGAGACATTTACCATGCCACGTCCAAGGAAGACACCATTTTGCAGTACTGTTCCAAGCCGGAAACCAGGAAAGAGATTGAGCGCTTTTTCAAAAGCCAACAACGAAAAAAGACTGTCGGAAAAAAGGTACCAAAGGGATTTATTTTGTGTTTGGATAAACTTGTTGAGGTCTCGTTCATATTAGATCTGCGAAATCTGTGTCGACAGAGAACTGGACTCCGTCCTCGACTGTGGTCACACCATCTGTGGACTTTGCAGCACTAAAATCACCCGGTGTCCGTTCTGTAATTCGGAGCCTGTTCGTGCCAGAAGAATGTTTTTAAACTAGAGCCAAATAGTTTTTTTTCTGCTAGATTTTCTATTTGACAGATTTCGAAAACCATGACTGCCGCCCCTTTATTGAATAAATAATATACGGACTTCTCTTTCCACTCTCCCCCAGTGTTTCCATTATTTTAAAATTGAGCTTAACAAAAAAAATGTCTCATCAAACCGAAGAACTTTGGACTGACACAACGTTTTCACATTGTCATATTACCTTGTTAAGACGAAGTTAAATGCGCATTGACTGCGAAAACCAAGAGCTTATATACTCATGATTTTCACATTCCTGATTCTTTGATTGGTTTAAAGTTTTCATTAGTAGAGTAATATGTGGGTTTTTGCTATTTTAGAAAGTTCTTGTATTATAGAACTTACTTAATATATATATCCAGCCACATATTATTATTCACCCGTGTTATCTGCGATACAAAGTCAGTCATTTTTAACAATTTATTTTTGAAAAGGCTTTTTAAAACAATAATACTGAAACAAATTTTCCATTCTTAATAAATCAATATATTGTGTCTATAAAAATTAAAATAAATATTAAATTAAATTAACAATCAATTAAAAATTTAAATAATGCACAATATAGAAATTTAAAAATTAAAAATCAGTTTAAATATTCACATCCGCCCCCCTTCTCAAGAATTTTTTAATTTTTCCACATTCCTTTCAATTGTTTTTCCTTCACTATCTTCCAAGGAATATCTCTTGTCCTGAATTTTTCTGTTCACCGTGTATGGACCTTCGTATCTTTCTTTATCCTTAGTTCTGTCTTCGGCCTTCACAAGTACTTGTTCCCCAGGTAGAACTTTCTTCTTGTTGTTGCTTCTCGTGGTCTATCTTGAAAGCTGTCTTTTTCTAATTCTTCTGATATTTTATTACTGACCCAAGTTTCTGTAAATTTCAGCTTGGCTGTATCCTAACGCTTTCTGAAATGTTGCGTTTAAGTAAACTCTATTTCTGGTAACAATTTTCCTAATTATTGTTTCTTCTCCCAGCCATAGTAATATTAATGTAGTCACAAATTGTTCGGAATTGCCGTTCTATTACGCCGTTGGACTGGTAAAACAGACTTTTGCGTTACTCTGTGTGACAAGTGTCTTAAAAACTCTAAATTCAAAGACTTTTTCACAGTCTACATGGACTTCCTTTGGTGCACCATATTTATAGATCCATTTTTCTATTATTACTTTTCTGATTGTTTCCTCATCTTGTTTCATTATCGACGTTAATGAAATGTACCTGCTATACTGATCTATAATAGCTAGTATGTATCGTTTTCTTCGAAAAGTATCTTTTAACGGACCGCAAATGTCAATATATATCTTTTCAAATGGCTCATCTGCTGATAATTTCATTGTGTCTTCTTTCGTTTTTGTTGTGACTACTTTATGCTTCTGACAGATTTCGCATTTTTATATAATTTCGGTTGCTGTGTGCTCAATTCCTTTTCTGTATTTAATATCTATATCTAGACTGCTGAGATAGTTAATCCACGTCTGAAATTGTTGTGTTATTGGATTTTTCGTCTTGAACATGAACTCTATTGCTTTGTGATCTGTTCTCACCAGAAATTTTTTCCAATACAAGTAATGCTTAAAGTGGTTAAAGATGTAATAGATTGGTAATAGTTCCTTTCTTGTAATGCAATATCCTTTTTCATGACTGTTCATTGCATGCGATCCGTAAGCGATCACTATCGCTTTTCCATTATCGTCTGTCTGTGACAACACTGCTCCAACGCTGCAAAACTGGCGTCAGTGTTTAACATAAACGTTCTTTTAATGTCTGGAAAAGCTAGCACTGGCGTTTTTGTTAGTGACTCTTTCAATTCTTGGAAGGCTACATTGCATACTTCGATCCATATTAGTTTTTCATTTTTCTTCCCACATAATTGTTCCAACACTCTTGATATTTTCATACCCATTGATCAATTTACAATAATAATTACATATGCCCAAAAGGCTTCTTAAATTTTTTACGCATTTGACCTCTCGAAGGTTCTAATTTTCTCAATTTTCACTGGGTCGTACTTGATATCTTGTTTGTCAGTTACATGTCCTAGAAATTTGAGTTCTTGTTATTAATAGATGGTATTTCTCTGGATTCACTCCAAGTCCTGCTTCTTTTATCCTCTTTAGCACTTCATTTAATACGGCGTAATAATGTTCGAAATCCTTTGTTTGAATCAAAAGGCATTTTTGTGAAGAAAAATTGTCCTTCTTTTATTGAAAAGCTGTTTTTGTGAATTCATCGTCAATTCAACCTGATAGTATGCATTACCCAAGTCAGTCGTGCTAAAATATTTCGCTCCTTCTAATCTATCCAGTAGATTCTCTATATTTGACATCGGAAAAGCCGTTCAGTTACCTGATTCAGCTTTAAAAAGTCTAGGCATAATCTGACATATTTTCTTTCTTTTTCCCATACTCAAATTAGTGGCGTGTTCCATTGCAAGTTGCATCTTCTTATTATTCCGTTCTCAAATAAATTCTTTATTGTTTCATCGATTTTCTCTTCCAAATACATTGGCTGTCTCCACGGATTTGTGTTAATTGGTTCACCAGTAGTTTTGATGTTGTGCTTCATCATTTTTGTACATCCAATATCCCACAGATCTTCTTTTTTTTATCTTTTACTTCCAAAAGCTTCTTATCTTCGACGGCGACTAAAATTTTCTTTGCTCTATGCAGGCGCTCTTCATATTTAACAACTATTCCAAATTTGGCCTCAATGTTGCATACCTGTGAGACCTCTCTTTCCATCGAAATCTTCATTAATTTAAATCCGAATTTGTCAAACATTCTGTTTCTCAAAACAGCTCTGGTGAAACTTGTTCAACAATTGTGAATGACATTGACTCAGCTCTATCTCCAATATAAACATCAACTGTTACCTTTCCTACCACATTCATTACACTATCATTCGCAGTCTTTATGGTCTCCATGCATCTTTGTATTTCTACATTGCCTAGTTCTAGAAATTCATTCCGACTCATTACATTTATGCTAGCTCCAGCATCCAGTAAGCAGTTATTATATTAACAGTTATACTTGACCTTCCTTTCATCACGTTATATATAATACTCTGTTCTCTAAAATTATTCAGCGTTACTATCTCCGTTTCATCTCCATTCTTAAAATTCTTCTTTAAAAATCTATTCAACTTTCCCAATTCTCTCTTTACCCCTGACACTTCCATTTTCACTACAACTTTCACATACGCTGTTACATTTCTCTGCTTGTGAAGCCGTATTTTTATGTCTAGTTCAAGGCTCCAATCACCTCAACTTCGGACGGAGCCCGCCCTTTTGGGTGTTCATAGTACGATTCTGTTTGTCTTTCTCCATTTCCATACAGTCTTTCTCTGTCTTCTAATGTTAAAAACGCCTCTACCGTTTCTTCTGATATCTCGTTCACATTTCTCTGAAATCCATTACTTCTTCTATATTCCGTTTCTCTATTTTTAACTACATCCTTGTCTGATAGATCTTATTCTTGACTTACTGGTATAACAGTCTTTTTCATGATGGCCTTTTCCAAAAAACAGATTTTACTTTACTCGGTTACAATCCATTCTTATATGATCTTCCGAACCACATGCGAAACATTTTCTTCCCTCTTTACCTTCCTTTGTAAGTGTTGCCACATCTCTTTCTCATTACAACAGTGTAGCAATAATTCACTTTTCAACGTTTCTTTGTCCCACGTGTACTTCATTAATCTGTCAGCAAATTCTGAAATTCTTTTCACATACACATCCACATCTTCTTCTCAACGCTATAAATTGAAAGCTTCTTTAAGGTCCTTCATCCTTGATTTTACTTTCCCAAATGCCTTTCTCATTCGTTCTTCATAGTTGGTGTTTTGATCTGTTAATTCGTACATCTCTCTAAGCTCGTTCTCCATCAATCCAATGAATGCTAAATCTCTAACGTTTTTCGGTAATCCCAACAAGTCAAAATAATTCTTACACTTGTGTAGAAACTTATCGATATTATTTGATCTTCGAAATAATTCTGGCCTAAGTGATTTGGCTAAAAATTCTCTGGTGTCGGTCGTCATGTCAGCTGCAATATCAACAAAGTCAGTCATAGTTTGAACAATATATTTTTGAAAAGGCTTTTTAAAACAATAAAGAAACTTAAACAAAATTTCGATTCTTAATAAATCAATATATTGTGGCATTAAAAATTTTAAAAAAATTATTTTAAAATAAATATTAAAATTAAATTTACATTTAATATAAAAATTAAATTATGCACAATATAAAAATATAAAAAGTAGGAAGCAGTTTAAATACTCACAACCCTTATTAATGTATTTATAGAAAGTATTTTATTCTTTACTTGGTGATTATTCATCTTAATATTTTTATTAATTTTGTGGGTGAAAATCATCATGGTGAAAAAAATCATGGGTGAAGTCTGGTGAATCCGTAGTATTCACGCCGGAGCGAAATTTGCATGGACGTAAGGTGTTGCTATCGATTTTCTGGGATCAAAAGGGCATTATTTATTATGAAATTTTG
>JBBMKC010236404.1:0-11174 GCA_037834085.1 Bipalium vagum | reverse complement strand
AATAATAATAATAATAATAATAATAATAATAATAATAATAATAATAATAATAATAATAATAATAATAATACAATTATATATATATATATATATATATATATATTACTTTGATCGGTTTCTCATAACCACAAGGATTTTTTATGGATATTACAGCTTGCGAGTGACCCTTGAAAACAATGTAATAGATTATTGGAACATTGTTACTTATTTCAGTTCTTTCTTGAAAAAATCATTTTTTAGACGTTGACAAGACTGCGCCTGGTTTCTCATCTGAGTGTTGGAGTCATGATAGGTCTCCTGTACTTCAGAATCGGCAATGAGGGTACTAAAGTCATCAATAATGCTGCGTTCCTATTTTTTTGTATGCTCTTCATCATGTTCGCGGCCCTAATGCCAACAGTTCTGACTTGTGAGTTTCTTGGTTTCTTGGTATTTTGGGTTCCTTTAACTCATTATTTTATTCGTTTAGTTCCGCTCGAGATGTCAGTGTTCCGCAGAGAGCACCTCAATTACTGGTACAGTTTGAAGGCTTATTATTTAGCAAAGACCTTCGCCGATCTCCCTTTCCAAATCATCTTTCCAGTGGTGTATGGATCCATTGTCTATTGGATGACGGATCAACCTGCAAACTTTGTGCGTTTTTTCATGTTTTTAACAGTCTGTGTCCAGACAGCGCTGGTAGGACAGTCTCTAGGCCTTGTAATAGGCGCCGCAACATCTTTGCAAGTGGCGGTGTTCCTAGGACCCGTTTCCGGTATTCCAATTCTTCTGTTCTCGGGATTTTTCGTCACCTTTGATACTATTCCAAAGTACCTTCAGTGGATTTCATATGTTTCTTACATCAGATATTCTTTTGAAGGTGCTCTGCAAGTAAGTTGGTTGATGTTTCGTGTATCGTATCCTAATCAATTTTATTGTGTAAAATATCTAAAATCAATTAAATATTATCAGGTAAGTTGAAATATTCCATTTTTAAATAAAAGATTCATTTTTAAAATGTTACGTTAACATATCGAAAGAGTCAATCCGAAGTTTGTCATAATATTCACTGCACTCTGCCAGGAACACGTTATTCATTTTTCAAAGAACGAGGTGGATTTAGTGGAATTAAATAATTCGATCGATTCCTTAGTATCATCTTCATTCTGGAACCTTTCTCCGTCAAGAGGTGCTGCAAATATTTAAAGATATTCAAATCTGTGTAACCAAGGTTTGCACTATATGTTGGATGAGCCGTTACCTCATGCCTTAAGTCTTACTTTTCCGAAATGTGATTTTCAAACACCTGACATATTCTTTTTGGAAAATCACACCTGTTCTGTTGTCTGAAACTGCGTACTTTTTTATAAGGCTCTCGTTTTATTTGCCTATTTACTCACAGTATATATTGGAATCAATTCTCTCATTTGATCTGAAATCTTCCCAGTAGATTACACCACGATATCCCACCAAATGTAGACCAAAACGCTCCATTGACGAAGACTTGAGCTTTGTGCTGGTGTAGGGAGATGAGCTGCAAAAGGTCTTTGGTTTTTCTATTGGGATTGAAGAATAGAATACACTTATTTTACTAGAAATGTTCAGGTGGATATAAGCTATAATTATAATAATAATATTATTAAAATAGTAATAAAATTGGAAAAAAAATTTCATTTAATTTCAAAATTGGAAAAACAAAGGTACTGTATGTCTTGCATAATAAAAATTTAAGTAACAGCAACGATAGATTTGCAAAATCTTTTAAATCCAAAGCGGATACAGTTTTTGTTTGAGAAGTTTCTAAATTTAGCCTCGTCTGATTGGACACTACATGCAATACAAACGAAGCTCCTTTCATTGGTGATCGCACAGGCTTCTGAGACCAATCGGGATCCAAAGGAAGAGTCAAAATCAAATGGACTTTCCGCCAATTGCCATTTTAGAGAAATCAACTTTTATCAATATCTTTTTATTAAAATCGATCAATTTATGATTGTCATCGATTATCATCAATTATTTTAGATTTTATTTCACTAACATTTCCGATAATTAAAGAAAAGTTGAACAATGGTCTCCGTGTAATACATACTACAATACCCCTCTCAGTTTTAGCCGCAACAATGAAAAATAATATTTCTCTTTTAAGTAGTTTTTCATGTTGAGAATATTTGTAATCGACAATTTTAAATCCAAAAGACGATGTCATGCTATCATAACTTTTTGCTTTTACTTCTCAAACCATCTAGTTTTGATTGCCCTCTACTTCTTCGACATTTTACGTCCCACAATACCTCTAAAGGTAATTAATTATTTAATTAGTCAGAGATTAATAACTTACAAAATTCAAACTTCTTACTGTGAGCTATCTAAAGAAAATGATTTTTTTTCATTTTGAACTGGATCCTCCGTTGACTAGTTTTTTATTTTCAGGCCATATATGGATTTGACCGGGAGGCGCTCGAATGCTCTAACAAGAAATCCAGTTTGGCAATGTGCGTCAAGAAGCCCGTGCAACTACTGAACCTGTTAAGCGTGAAAGATGCAAAGTTCTATATTGATTTTATCGTCTTGTGCATATTCTTCCTGTTGCTGCGAATCCTTTGCTACTTCATTCTGCGATGGCGGGTCAAGGGATCTAAGTGATGATGATGATACTGATAATGTTTGGCCACTGTTGAGTGTTTTAGTCTTACATTTTCTACTACTTCTTCTTCTACTGGCATCTTCTATTCAAAGCATTTTGCAGCAGCATGTGTCCAGAGTGTTGACGCTTGACGTGCGTGAGTGACACGTTTGTTCGTCTGATGATTGGCAGCGCAGCACTGCCGCACAAACTAAAATTTGGTCATAATTCATTTTGTTATCCGTCGTCGGTTCGACGTTTTAGTCAATAAAGCCCCATTTTTATACCAACCGTATTTTTTCGGGAGTCCATTTTTTTATTTTTGTTCTCCCAAACATGTGTAACGGAAGAAATATTCAATAGCAAAGTCACTATTGGGATGTTGAGAACATTTATTTAGTGAATATTCTTTCACGACAATATGACGCCGGATATTCATGTTGTCACTTCACCTCTTCTAAAGGGTTGTATTGTCCTCCACTTGATGACCGATCGGTATCTGTGTCCGTGCTTCGAAATTTTTAGTTTGTTTAAAGTTTCAACAATCATAGAAAACCTAAAGACATTGTGTCAGTGTTCTAGGTTGCATAATCCTTCAAACAGGTTATAGAACTCGCAATCCTTGCGTAAACCTTATAATATCATCGGATCAATTTGCGTAAACGTATTTTTTAAAATATAAACTGGAACTTCTTCCTCCTTAAATACATCTGCTTTTCTGATAAAAATCGTCTTCTTCTGACTAACAAAAAAACTTAATATTTTTTGAATTTTGTTGGGCGTTCCTTATGTAAACGTAGAGATTGGTCTACTACCGCCAATCTGTACAACGGCTAGATAAAATTAATTTTATGATAATAATAATAATAAAACTCATTGTCCCGATGAAAACGTTGAGTATTCATATAAAATCGACCAAAAAACAAACATGATTATTATTAGTAGTAGTATAATTCACGAAGTATAGGGTTCTGGCCTTTGGAAAACCCAACAAAAGAAAAAGACCACAATATGCAGAAATATTGTCGAGAAAAAATTTTGTCTCATGTTCACAGTGTATGAAGATTCGTAAAGAAGCTAAGAAGACAAGTACAATAAATGTAGTCCACAGAAATGCAGAAACTGTATCAGAGAATAGCGAAGTAAATTAAATTAAAGACTTTGAAAAAAGAAGTTAATCTAAAGGGTGAACTATCGAAAATCAAAACACTACCTTGTGCCTATATCCGTAAAATTAAAATAGTCACAAAATTTTTATTCATATGCATAGCAGCTAAGTTTGTCTCTGTAAATCAATCCATATTTATTTGATAGAAGCTATACTCATTAATATACGATCAATGGAATTAGAAAACCAAAATATAATCTCGCACAGACATGGAAAATACAAATCTAAGTATACCAGCAATTTTAAAAGCCCTTAAAATACCTAAATCAACGGTTAGCGATGTCATCAACACATTCAAGGAGATATTAACTATGATCAGCAAGAGTAACAGTGTTGGTGGCCATGGACAAGAAAATAAAAATGATGCTCTACAAGTTATTGC
This sequence comes from Bipalium vagum, assembly GCA_037834085.1. Taxonomy (NCBI): domain Eukaryota; kingdom Metazoa; phylum Platyhelminthes; order Tricladida; family Geoplanidae; genus Bipalium; species Bipalium vagum. The sequence goes on along the minus strand of JBBMKC010236404.1, from coordinate 7,022 downwards.
ATATTACGCAAAAAAACTCGAAAATTTCAACTTGGCCTATTGATCGAAAATTTTAAAAATTCCAGTCCTTGGTGCAGAGACCAAAAAGAAAAGATGGGTTAAGAACATTCAAAGCATCAAATGTATCAGATCATGATGCGAAGCAAAATAAAACGAGAAAATCTCGTAGAAAATTATGCGATTGCAAATTCAAATACAAAAGAAAATTTCTACAAAAATTTCTTGTTTGGCAAGCGATATATTCACGTGGCCTAAAAACATTCCTTATATCACTTCTGGTATATTGAATTCACAAATGTTTCAGGAATAATGTTTCCAGAAATGTTTCATAAAGAGGCATAAAACAAATCCATTGTTATACCAGATGTAGCACTCATCTATTAAGCAAGAAACAGTTCGCCATATAGTATGTCATGATATTATCTTTATGTAATGTGCATTGTTAGTTTTTTATATATACTTACCATATATACTTTTTCTTATTGATTATTTTTGTCATTTTTCATAAACTGGCTAAAGTTTCTGGATTTTGGTTGATTCACCCTTTAATTTACATTACCTAGAAAAGTAGAAAACCAGATGAATTTTTCAGTTACCATTAAGAATACTCGTTTACAACTGATTAGTCTTCGACTTAGTATAAAAGGATCTGGAATCCTCAATGGATTGCCATAAAAATAGAGTTAGCAAAGTTTTTTGATTATTATTTTGAGCGTCAGAAGAAATTTTATAGTCGGAAATAGAATCAGTTATTAAATGTATTATTACTATGCCCGTTTCTATACGACAGAATGGGTTCTGTGCTGTTAGGGTGTCTATGAGCGTACCGAATCTGCTTCATCAAACGACCCTTGATTTAATTTTTATTGATTATTCGATTTCATTTGAGTGTTTTGATTTCAGAATTGTTTTATTGATTCTGAATACTTGAGACATTTCATACTGTATATTGTGTTATTGTGCGATTACTTTTGTGTATTTGTTTTTGAAGAATAATTTTTAATTTTAGTATTTTTGATTCAATTAATTGAGGACACGTTATTGACAGGGTAAGTAAATTTACGAGCTAAGTGTAAAGAAAAGCACTTCAGCTCTTAAAAAATGGCTGCTCCCAAATGTGGTTTCCGGTTAACCACCTCTTTACTAAATCACCATTCTGAAGACAACTGTTTCTAAATTCAATATTATGTCATCCGAAGATTTATGGAATATAACCTTCAAGGTAAGGAACGATATTCCAACAAAAGTTTTCAGTAATTTGTACGAGCCAATCCCTTGGCGATCAACACTAGGTGTGAAGGCTAAAGGACACCATTGTAAATATTAAATGTTATTTATAAAATGTATTTCGTGAAATATGATCATTTGCCTTGGAATATAATTAATTAAACCATAAGATTCTGACTTAATTTTGAAGTGTTACCAAAGTTAAATTTCCGACATATTTGGTATATTACTCAAATTATATTGATTGTGAAGTCATCGTACATTTTTATAAAAAAAGTATCTTAAAATGAAAGATTTATTCAGGTACTCTAAAAACATACATTTATCTGACAGTGTCAAGGCTACAAGACTTTTAAAATATCGATTCGATTAACTTTTTATAATGTGTAATTAACTTATTTCCGACCCTGTAAGTTTATCTCATGTTAAAGTTTATATATTTTCAAATATAGGTATTTTTAAGGGTGGTTGAAAATGTGTTCATCTTAAATTATATTACTGCAATGTTCTTTCGAGCTTTATATTTCCCCATTACTTTTAGATCTCTTTTCGCTACTCGACCTGAAACCCCGACATCTCTCAGTCATACCGCTTCATATATTATTATTATTATTATTATTATTATTATTATTATTATTATTATTATTATTATTATTATATGTATTCACATTTCTAAGTATTCACCTTCTAAAACAAGCCTGAACGTTCCAAGTCATAGAAACCATTCAGATTTATTAAATATTACATTCGCAAAAATAACAATTTTAAAATTATTTATTTATATTCATGCGTTTGACGATATCCGCCCTAAAAGTATCCCAGGAATGGGTGCTCAGAGCTAATGACATTGTTAACAGAAAACAACCACATCTTAAGGGAAACCTTTCACAAGGACACCTGAATCTTCTCTGCTTCTGCAGAAGGCATAAGTAGTTTTCCTTAATCCAATTAACATAAATTAAGATATACCTGCGGAGGTAGTCATTCCTAATATTAATAGTACTATTTTTACCCTTATTATTTTGCTAAAAGAGACTGAGCTAACCTCCTGTTTTCTTTTCCAAAGATAGAGTGAGGGTAAGATTTAAATATTGATAATTTAATAATATTCAAACTTGATTGTGTGAAGAACAAGAAAAAATAAAACAAAGTTTATATTTATCACATTAAATGAAACTTTTAACAACTTATTGAAGTCACTTCCGGAAACAGTCACAACTTAAATGATAATTTGGTTTCGGAATGTCTTTGAGATTTATCAAAGAAATCTTTTAGTGGGTTTATAGTCGCACTCAGTGAAATCTGGACCATCGCCCATATTTCCTGTATCTCAGAGGCAGTGAGCTATCTGCAAAATTGGATAAGACACACGACACGTCCCGTGAGGCCAGGAAATAAAATGATTTGCAGTAGATCGACAAGAGACACCTAAAAGTTACATAAATAGGTAATTATTTTTAAAATGTGACCTTAGGGCACATTCAATATTTGAATGAGATTCAAATTCTTCAAAGCAACCAGTGTCATTATCATCATTGAAAATATTTGAGAATCTTTGCATAAACCATCTTGAACGTGTCACTTTTGATTTTCCGTAAACACAGATGATCTTTCTTTTCCTTAAGCAACTCCCACTCCGCAAAACAAAATTTTTGAATGAACCACAATCACGAATACCTCCTTGTGGCTCATCTTCTGCCCACAAATCAACATCCTTCATCTCAGTTCCGTCTGCCTCAATCCACCCTGTTTTCGACACACCTCTCTCATGCAAAAGATCATTAATGCCAGTCTGATATGAAGATTTATTTAACGTAGATTTAACATTTCGTAACTCTTTCGAAAGAGGTAAACGACCATTTATTTTCGTACACAATTCCCACGCGTCACATAAATTTCCTTCAGTTCCAGTTAAACACATGCAAGTACCGTTATTCCAGAAAAATGGTTTAAAACAAAAAAGATGACCTTGATGAAGAAATTGAAAAAAATAAATGATAATTTGAACCCAGTTCATGTCGAAATGAAAAGATTTGTCAAATTCTGCTTTAAATAACATTTCTCATTGCAACAACCAAACCAACCAATCAAAATTGTCTCTTGATTTCTGTCTGGCGGTTTCCGATTTGTGCATTATCAAAGTACGTGTTTACCTAATGTCACTTTCCTTATTTTCTTTATTTATATATGTCTACCTTTTAGGTGCTCATTGATTTTTCAATTTCCCCCCTCAATTCTCTGTACCCCTTTTTACTACCAGTGAAACTAAGGAAAGCGAACTATTGATTTCTTTATTTTCCCTAATATTCTTGGTTGGAAATTAATGAAGACGGTTGAAAACATCTAAAGTGACGGATGAAGGTACAAAAAGAATAATGAGCTTAATTCACCGATGTTTCGATCTATCACGTCAGTGTTCCATTTGATTAAGTCAGCGTTGTTGTGTAATTTGTGACTATGGACAATCAACCTTCCTTTGGTCGTCAGCTAGACACCTTGCGGTCCTCTGGAGATAATCAATGATTTCAGTATTCATTGTAACTAAATTGAATCCTCTTACTGATTTTTAAACATTGACATCATTTTTCTTATCATTGAGTATTGAAATGTTTGAATTTTTGGCATATTGACCAATTGAGACTTATATTTTATTATTAATAATAATAAAATAATAATAATAATAATATTTTTTTTAATTGTCCTTAGTACTTATTTTAATTTATAATTTATATTATAAACAGGAATAATTAAAATATTAATTATTTTAAAATTTATCTAATTTTTTAAGTCTTCCTTCGAAAACTAAAATATTTTTGTGTCTGTCTAACACCGTGAAGTATTGAAATGAAACAAAAAGAAGCAGACCGTTTCTCATTTCAACCGGGAAGAAAAGAAAAAAAGCTTTTCAAAGAAAAGTCAGGTGCAAGATTCTTCGAAGGCCGTCTCCTCAGTCAATAGGAGATACTGCTGATGAAGAAACGAAATGTTTTTATTCTCCGGATTGCAGTCTTGCAGGTAGGTTTTCCGACGGAATGATTTTAGTTTTTTATTAAAAGGTCTAAAGAAATACCAGAAGGTGTTCAGTAAGCAAAAATGAAAATTTGTAGTTTTGATAACAATTAATATTTTCGAGGGAACGTGCAACATAGATATGTTCTCTCCATTAACGCTTACAACTTCAGCAAATTCTGATATGATCCTTGAAATTCAGATGATTTTGGTGATGTAATAAATTCCCGAAAGGGTTGTGACACTTCGGGAAGTTTGAATATAAAACCTGCCTTCTTTTTAGGTCCAGAGTTTATCTTTTCGAAAATAAAAACTCTGCTCCTTGAAGTGATTTTGCTTTGGCCTTGATTAAAGAGAATAAGCAGTTGCTTCGGTAGATATTGTTTATCCGAACCGTATGTGCCTGAAGAATGATCAACTTTGGTGAACGTCGTTCTTCATATCTGCGAAATCAACATGATCTCCATGAAGACCTCGAGAAATTTCGACAACCCACTGAGTGGTCGTAGACTACGACATTTCTGACACTTTTGCAAGGACTAAATTTTGATTAACACTAAAAACGAAATGTTATAAGTTTTAAAGCAATGAATTAAACATAACCAAAATAAAAGCCAAATAAATTTAATCAAATTTTAAAACAGCGATTTTTAGGATGAATGAATTAATAATTCGTATAAATGATTCATTTGTTTAAATATTAAACAGAGGGAGGCACTTTTCAACTTGTCCATTTTTGCTTAAATAAATATTACGTTAAATATTGACTTAGTGAATTCAACCAATTCGAATGCCGTGGCAGTTACCTTTTTTACTTTGTTTTTAGGAAGGATAAATGTTTATTTTGTTCCAGTCAATTTACTTTTCTCAATGGGATAGATATTTCCGAGTTGATTTTTATTATGAGGGTCTTCCAAAAGTTCAAAAAATAATCTTTCAAAACATATGCAAGTAATTTGTACCTGTCACCTTTTCGGAAAAGAAACAATGTCCCTACTTGGCAGCACTGTCTTGATATTTCGCCTGATTGGTTAGGCAAAACATATCATTTATTTACAAGATAATGACATTTAAAATGATTTATATTAATTCGCTTATATTAGCAACCATGAAAATCTGTGTTCGGAGCCAATGACCTAATAAACCAAGCACCTACGTCTCGAAGCATTTCGTAAAGAAACCTGAGAGTCTATATTAAGTCAGCCCTGTCCCTTTAGAAGATCGTTAAAATGTTTTTAAAATTTCTTTAACATTCAATTCTAATCTTTCTCCTGGGCGTTGTCGTTATTAATATTAGTTTTAATAGCACAACCCCGGGCCCTTCAAATACAGTGTTGTCAAAGGAAAATGAAAGTAACCACCTGATTGCTCTTTCAGAAATTTTTCTCACTATTTAAGTATGGGTATGGTATAAATAGATCACTAGTTGGATACCGTAATGGTTGGACTGTGGAGGTCTTGTCAAGAAATATTATTTCAGAAATGTGTTGGAAGTTTCCCTTGTTCCTCAGTTGAAGTAAATCGTCTTGCTCTTTTTAGACATTATTATTTCTCAATATTTACTGTTACCACCTCAAAGCTTTGATTTGTTCACTTTTCATGGAAAGGTTACCAATGGAGGTCTACCAGCAGTCGAAATATATTTTGAAGGTCTAAAGCTCTTTTTTTTCAAAACCAAGTTGTAACTCTGTTAATAACTTTGAATACGTAGACCCATTGGCCATTGGTTACCAAGATCTCGACCCTTAATTTAACAACTTCTCAATGCTAACATATTCTTGGGAAGACTATATTTCATAGTTGGTGCGCACAAAAAATAAATTAGTCTTTTTTGAATATTTGCTGTCGATTTTGATTTAATTGATAATTTAAAACAAATAAATATCACATGGCACTGAAATCAAACGAGGTCAGAATGGTCGCCTCTTAACTTTTAAGAGTAAACAGGGGAGAGTTATTTTTGGCATAATTAAACTTTGTTTATTTACTTCGTTTCAGTATTATTTTCCAATCACAAATTCGTTTGATATCGATTTGGCCTTAAATAAGTTGATTTTGGTGCACGGTTAAAATTCTGCTTAAGACATTGATCATATTATTGTTTTGATATTATGTAATCTGTGCTGATTTAACAAACCGCTTCGGATAAAATCATTGGACCTCTGGGATTGATAAATTATTCAAAGAAGTCAGTGATTGTTTCATATTTCCTCTGGGATTTTAAGAGGGAAAGATCCAAGACGTTTAATGACGGTATCCAGTTGTTAAGCTTATCGACCTGGACTGAACTATATCCGCTGATTATAAATTGCAATGTTACCTTTGATCGGGATACACAAATGTCTTGGAGAAGAAAGAGAACTATCATCAAATATGTCAGAAAGAATTTAAGTAGCCAGAATAGAAAGTGATCTTCAAAGAAAAACAGTCAAGAGATCTGATATGTTGACGTGGACCAAGGTTCAAGAGAAACTTAATTGAGTGGCTAGAATGTTTTCTGCAAAAGGTTATATGACGTCTGCAGTTAATAATAATGTACAGGGTGGCCACTAAAAGGCTTACCAATTTAAAATTGATCTGAAATTGAAAATATAAATGCTTTTTTAAAACTTTTTTTTAGATAATATAAAGCATTTCTTGGAATTTAAATGAATGTTTATAATATTTCACACTGAGTAAAACTCATTGAGTTATACTATGCAAAAATGTAAAGTCAATTATTAAAACCCAAAGAAAATATCGAACATATTTTAATGTAAAAAAATCACCTACCGCAACCATGATTC
>JBBMKC010236393.1:0-11175 GCA_037834085.1 Bipalium vagum | reverse complement strand
ATGCCCGCAATATTTGTAAATATTTGTTAATATAAATAAATATAAAAAATACGCGGTTTTTTTTGAATACCCCTATACATTGACCAATCAAACAAAATACAATATGGTATGGTAACCGGATAATTAAAGCAAGTGATATCCGTTGGTCCATATAGTCGTCAACTTATGATGGATATGAGTTGTGAAGATTCCCTTGATACAGATGAATTAGGAGCATAGAAGTGTCTATGGCATGATCTACTAGGAAAGAACAAGGCAACGAATTATGTGCAGTTAGCAAATGATTATGATAAATGAACTCTTCAGGTGTTCGGCTGTCGAATGTTTCTAAAACTGCATTTCAAGTATTGTCATCTATCACTTTTAGCAGAAACTTATAGTGAATTCAGAGATGAACAGATTGAGAGATCTCATCAAGTCGTTGAAATTGTGAAAAGCAGACATAGAGACAAAATGATGCCTGTTTTACTGGGGTTTAAAACGAAATCAGGCAAATGTTAATTAGAAACGCAGGACTAAACACTAAAAATATTTAGTAAAGATAAATTTTTATGTTCCTGTTTTATAAAAAAATAATATTACTATTATTATTTTTGCTAAAATCTGTTTTACCTATTTTACAATAATTGAAGAGTGCTAAGATAAAACGGTTTGCATATTTGGGCTCAAACTTATAGAATTACCTAAAAATTATTCTTAGAAATTAGAAAAAAAATAAAAATTATGATTCTTTTGACAAGTTCAAAATGTGATGGACAGTATCATTAATGTAATCACAATAATGCTGAAGCACATACTTTCAAACGAAGGGATAGATTATTGATACACACATCATAAAAGGTCATTGGTTTACTGTCAAAAAAGGCTTCAACTACAACTTTCAAATTGTCATCATTTGCGAATGTTTTGAAATTCAAATAATTCTGCAAGTCCCGAATAGATGAAAATCTGTTGGCGTCAGATCATGACAAAATTTGATGGAGGAACAGAGAAAAGTATCGATTTTATATTTAAATTAATAAATATAATTTTCTATGTAACATATTTGAGTTATTTTTTCACTTTCAGATTACTTCCACATTTAAAAGGAATTTTTGACTTTTAAAGGTGTAAAAATATATATATTATGTAGAAAGAAATTATTTTCACAATTTCATTTCATTCTTTATCTGTAAAAACTATAATTCTAAGGAGACTTTTCTTGCTCTAAAAAATACAAAATCTTATTCTTTGAGATTTTCCTCTTTTTGATCCATTTATACCCTCAAGTATTTTTTAGGAGTATTATAATGATTACTTCAGAACATGTATCAATAATATTAAAAATATAATAATAACAATAAAAATGATAATGATAATAATAATACTATTAGTAATAATACTTCATTATTTACTAAAGATTTACAATTTATTTAAATAATTTACATCTTCATATAACGACAATGTAGCGATATTTTTTATATTTATTGATTATTTATTTTTCCAACAAATAAAAATCATGATTTTACTTTTACTTTTTCATAATGAATATTTTACTAAATAATACCTACAGGTTTCTATTATTTAAATTATTAATAATTTTGAACTGATTGATAATGATATCTGTTAATAACAAACATAACCTGGAATTATAATATAATAATATAGAGTAAAAAATCCTGCAATATTATAATACGGAAAGAATGTAAGACAAAATTTATTTGCAAATCGTCCAATGAATAATGCTGAGAATATATTATTATTATTAAACAAAATCGTCTCTGTTTGCAATACGACATGATGTAGAATAAGAAGTTGGCGATATGCTTTTTCATAAGCAGGTCTCTTCATTATTTTATATGGCAAGAATTTTACGATTAATTGGTAATACAAATAACTTAGAGGCGAATCAGAAAATAATAATAAAATACTATCCCATCTAATTAACTAGAGTACTTGGTGGAGAAATTTTTATAATAAATTAATTGATACGAATCGTTATAAAATGGTGATTTTCTTACAAATCAGTTAATGATGATAATAATTTATAATAATAATAGTAATAATAATAATAATTATTATTATTATTATAATAATTATAATAATATATTAAGCATTTATATAATGAAAATAAAAATTAGTAAAAAAGAAATTATAATGACCTAATAATAAAATCAGACGGATTTAAAATATTTTGAAAGATTTGTTAAAAATTAAGAAAGATTAAATTTCTTGAAAATAACAATTATTAAATTTTAATTTAGAATTTGTTGAGGGAAAAATACTGTCGCTGTTATATATACAAAATTTCAAAGTAAAAGTAAATTAATATTTTTAAATAATTATTGATTTATAATATCAGATTATGTAAGATTCTATTGACAAAATTATTTTCTTACTTTTATTTAGGTTTGTTTGAATAATTTAAATTTCGACATAAGAGACAATAGCAACGATGCAAATTCAAAAATGTATGTAATTGAATTTACATTAAAAAGAAATATATCAGAGGCTACACGCATGCTTGCCAGGCGCAGGAAAGGATTCAATTACCAAATGAGATTTTCAGCGTTGGTACAAAATATTTTATTCTAGAGATACCTTTACTCAAGACAAGTGTCGTTCAAGAGTGACTACCAGAAATTAATAACAGTCATTTAAAAGTTCTTATGGAATCCAATTTTCAATAATCAACTCGTGGACTTGCAAAGATATTTTGGATTGAAAAGACCACAGTTTGCGACCATCTTTAACAAATTGAAAAGGTCATGAAGTTTCAAAACTGGGTCCACATCAATTAAGTGAAAATTGTGAAACTCTGCGTTTATCTATTTGCCTTTCTTTAATGCTAAGAAACAGAAATGAGACCCAACTTAAAAGAATTATTACTTCAAGAGGAGAAATTGATATATTTTGACAAGTATTTCCGCCGAGTTCTCAGGATTCTCAGCCAAGTACAGTTGCAAAACAAATGATTACTCTGAGTAAAACAATGTAAAACCATTTGCTTGTCTATGGCAGTATGATTTCTTAAGAAATAGAGAAACTCTCTGTGTAATCATATTGTCATCAAATATTGGCTTGCCACGAATAACTGAAGCAAAAACACACATCATTGATGAATTGTAACAACTCTTTACTTTTGCACAATAACTCTTGTCCTCACATTGCAAAATTAACTATACAAAAACAACTGGAACTGGGTGAAGAAACTTTAGCTCACTCATCCTAATCTCAAACATATTTTTCATAGATTATCATCATCAAGTCTTATGACTTGAAAATTTCCTACGAAAAAAGGTAAGAATTCAATATAATGTTCAACGTGCTTATTTTTTTCGCATCTTTTGTCGAATCTTGACTGAAGATGATCTGAAAGAAGAAGATCGGAATGGTATGAAAGTAATGTAATAATAAATGAAATATTTGGTTTAAAGGAGTTAGTTTTAATATACAAACATTAAATGTTTTAATAAAATAAAATCAAATTTTATCAATAAATATTTCCAGGCCGGCTAAAGGCTTAAACCATTCTCTTAAAAATAAATAAAAATCATTTTATTTTAATTTTATTTAAAATGTTTAATAATAATAAACATAAAATTTAGTTAAGCAAGTTTATTTTGCATTTTTAAGATTTCACCTATACATATTAGGTAAAATACCAATGAAATCTATATATAAAAAAACATCCAACAGCTTAATTACTCTTCGCTATCAGTCTGATAGTTAAAAAACACTCTTTTATAAATTAGTATGCTTATTTAAGAAGAAATCGCCCAAAGGCTTTTTGACGGCCTCCAAAGAGTCAAAATTCATACCGGTTAATGGATATTAGAGGAATGAGAATAAATGATAGGGGCAAAGTCAGGTGAGTATAGCTGTTGAGTCATACTCATCCCAATCATACTCCATCATTTTAATCTGTGAAATATTCAGTCTTGCACTAAGATGATCTAAGACAATCACTCTTTCAGGCGATCAATTTTGCCCATTTGAAATCGGTATTTACTTGCAAGATGAAAACAATATTTTTCAGAATTTATGTTTTGATTGTGTGGTAGCAATTCATAATGGACGATTCACTTATAATTTCACCATGCAGACAGCAATACTTTTTGTGAATGAATATTTTATTAGCACTATTGAATCGAAAATCAATGTCAATTTTAATATTGGGAAAACATTATTATTATTATTATTATTATAATTATTATTATTATTATTATTATTATTATTATTATTATTATTATTATTATTGCATATTTGTATTACTTTTCCTCTTTATTAACATTAGTATTGGGAAATATTTGGTCAAGCATCTAATTTCTAGCTAGTAGAAGAATAGATTAATTGCTTATTAAATAAACTAGAGCCAATATGAGAATATTAGCCTATATTTTGGATAAAAAATTAATTGCATTTTCTGTAGCCTCAGGTCTCATATGGAAGGCTGGAAAACAAAATATTCTTAAAACCAAAAAATATCACGAATTATCAATTTTATTTTAATTGACATTATTTTATCTTTATACTATGAACGTCCTTTGCAATTAATTTCAACTGGGACTTGGGAAGAATCTAAAATTTCTATCAGTCAACTTTTATTCCATCAATTTATGATTAATGAGAAATTTTTACCAAACTTTTCCCCTTTTGCAATGTTCACCATTGAAAGAATTTTCCCCTTTCCACAGATATTTATTTTATAATAATTATAATGGCAGTGGAGAATTTCTGTTTCTGTGAAAGAGTACGAACGAATAAAGTAAAGTAATAACTTGGAAAAGGAAAGGGGTTGGACTATCCTTTGTGGTAAAGAAATTCTAAAGCTATTTCGCGCGTAATTGTTCAACGGTGGAGGGAGGTTATTACTGACCAAGGGTTCCCATGTTCAGCTTTATACAACTTAATGATGATGAACGGTGGGACTAATATTATTAATTTTATTTTATTTATTTACACGAAATAAACATTGAGAATTTCATATATATATATATATATAATGAGAAATATTTTTTATTATATATAAGAGACAAATTTGTTATTATGAAAGAAAAAATTTCTCGTAATAAATTCTTGTTTTATTTTACGATGAAAAAATGATGATAAAAACAAAATCACTAATTATATTTATGAATGAATTAGACAGTAAATTATTCGTCAATGGAAAGAAAACGAAGGAAATAATAAGTAAAATATTTTAAATAATTTTATTATTAATTGTGACTATTAAAGAACAGTAATAATTATTTTCCATAATAAATTTGACGATTTGTTTTAAGGGAATTTCTAAGGAAATGTTAACATGAATGGATGTCACTTCAACAAAGATTAGACAATAAAGCAGATTTAAAACAAATGAGTATTTAATAAATAAATTATTTAATAAAAATTATTAATTAATATTGTTAAATTATTGATTTTTTCGTTATTAGACTTTCATCAAAGGATTACCAGTTGACCGATGTTTTTAAATAATATTTATAATTATTTTTTAATGTGATCAATAAACATTTCCAGGTCGTCTTCATGGATAGAAACTTTGGTTTTCATTAGTCCCATTATTTTTTTTATACAGCCAATACAGTAGAGTTCATGATATCGTTTGGTTGAGGGTTTTAGCTCTGTCAAGTTCATTTATATAATGAAAAAAAGTATATAATTAGTATCCGAAACTATAAAGTCCAGAACATCGAAAGGATTTCACAACATGGTTTACTTTCACAGAAATATGGCGAGAGTGAAACAAAATATTTCTCTTGGTCATTTCGATACAAATAATATAGAAACTCTTATTATTTTTGAAGATATCATTTCACATCTGTTTCATTAACCAACTGAGTTTCTTGATGATGGTGATGAATATTAAATCCTTTTTTGCGATTTATATAAGAAAGTTATTAATTCTTCTTCATATTATTATTATTATTATTATTATTATTATTATTATTATTATTATTATTATTATTACTATCATTATTATCATTATTATCATTACTATTATTAATAATTATTGTTGTTGTTATTATTACAAGATATATTTTTATTTATTGATATTATTTTTTTATTTATTATTATTATGAATTATCAGTGTCTTTTCTTATTAATTAAAAATATATTACAAATGATAATTTATTAAAACAATTTTAATTAATAAACTGGCTTAATTAGATAATGTAAACTGAAGTTTAACTAATATTATTACTATAAAAGCACAGTTTGTTTTGATTGGTTAAAAAGTGTATATTTGATAAGTAAACTGTCACTGTTCACAAGTTTAAAAATAATAGAAATAATATAAAGATATAACATAAAACAGGGTTTTCGAAATATTTAATCCACCAATTAAAACTTGTGAATTTCTTGTGAAGGATTAAAAATTTTTAAAAAGAGGATTAAATATTTCGGAAAATTCTGTAAGAGATAAAAGGTAAAATGATCATAAATGTTAAAAATTATAATCGAATAAATACATATAACTCTAAAGAGATGAGATGTATTGATGAAAAGAGGTGAAATAGAAAAAATGGTCCAAAACACATTATAATAATGGAAGAAGAAATCTAATAATTTACACACTTCAAAAGCCGCTATTATAAAAACCTATTAAAAAATAATTTCCATTCAATTGACACCATTAATTATTAATTTTCCCTTTCTTGGCTTTTTAGGGCAATTTTCAGATTTAATAATCAAATATTTCTCAGATTCGTAATTCATTAAAATATCGTAATATTTTCGTTTTTTTTATTTTTCAATTTTATATAATCTGTGTTTTGTTTGGTATTAGACTTTCAATTATTAAATTCTTAATAAAAATAAAATTTTTCAAAATTTGCAAATAAACATCATTGATTTTACAGAATTTTCAAACAATTATCGATTTTCTTATTTTCAATGTTCTAAAAAATAATTTTTTAATTAAACAACAATTTTTTCTTCTTATATTAACAATGCACGTTTTAATTTGCTACATAAATTAAATTTTATTACTAATTATGAAGAAATTCTCCTTAACATTTTCTGCTAATTTTCACATGAATTTCTGTGACCTTGAAAATTTTAAAAATATTAAAAACATTTTTCTTAAAAAATTTACAAAAATAAAAAAACAAAGTTGAATAATATTTTTACATTTTTTATAAGGAAATAAAAATACAAAAATAAACCGTAATTAAAAATATTTATGAATAAATGAAAATAATTAACGAACAATTCTAAGAGAAAGAGAAACTTATTTGTCTTTGATTAAGCTTTTATCCGCTGAAAATTACTCAATGAGAAATTCCAGTAGACAAAAATTTTTTTAAAGATTTCGTTCACATTGTTTTCTTTTTATGACATTAATTTTTAAAACAAAAAGTTAAGGGATTGACTAGAATTTCTCAACCCCCACACTCTCCAGACCTGTCGTTGTCTGATGTCCATTTGTTCCTCATACTACCGAATGGACTGAGAGACAAAGTTTATAACACCGTTGATGAAATACGGTTGAATGTCATACGACGGATAAATTGAAAGGATTACAAATTATTTCAATCAGTCTTTGACTATTTACCATCTAGATGGCGAAGATGTGTTGGGTGTACCGCGATTACTTACGACTTCAAGTAACCTGTTGCAAGATTATTTACCTTGCATAAAGTTTTCTGTTGTTGTATAATATTTTATCTAATAAATGTTTTTCGGACAGAACTTACTTTTATTGATTTTTAAACATCTCACATTCCTCGAACGAGTATTTCCTTATCAGTAACAGGCAGCTCCTAAATTCACATTATTTGTTAACTTCTTTATAAACCGATTCCTAAATAGTATAAATAAAATTGCGACTGACGTGTAAACTCTCTATTGTTCAATATAGATTTTCAAGCTCGAAGATTTTTGTATTATGATACCAATGAGTTAGAATTATTCAGTTTCTTAGAAAACCAAAGATAGACAATTATCACTTTAAATCGTATAAATTAATAAAGACACCAAATTTTATTATAAGCATGATTTTAAAATTAAACATTGGATTAGCCTGCTTTTAGCCCCGTTCTCAATAAATTTTTAAATCTTCATTCTTTTCAAATTTCTTCCCACTGGTCTTTTGTAACATGTTTTTTCGATCACTAACTTTTTGAACAACATCGTAAGGCTTTCATTTTGTTTCTTTGGGATTTGAATTTAAATAAAACTTTTCTTCAATTGTGAATGTTCTCCTGTATCCAGCAGAATGCAAACTTCTTCACCACATCTAACTTAACAATTGGTCTTATTTGCATTTTGTCATACGAAATAACAATTCCTTCATTTCCCGTAATGGCATTCATCTGATTATACTTCTCCATTTCAAACTTCCTCTCTCTTAAATATCTGCACACTTCCCCTGCCTTGTTTGTCCATCTCAGTCACAGTCGCTGCTAAGTTATGTATAATCTTTTCATAAATATTGCGAAAGATTGAGTTTGCTTGTTAAAACTTCTATTGTTCAATATTTAATTCCAGACCCGAGGGTTTTTAGTATTATGATAACAATGGGTTAACATTATTTACCTTCTTACAAAAACAGAGATAGACAATGATGTACAATGGAATCCAGGAATACGATTATAAATAAATGATTTTGTTTTAATTAGCAATATTTTTAAATGAGATATACAAGAGGATTCTCTACATGAAATTTGGTATTTTGACCTATTTAATGTTGACCTTTATAAAGAGAAATTTTTTCATACCGAATAATATTAAAAATACAAGTTTAGAATTTTTAAAATTATTTTAAAAAATAACTTTTTATCTCTTTAACTTTATATAAAAAAGAAGTGAAAGAGGAATAAAGAAGAAATCTGTATTTTCAATGATATGAAAATAAAGTACATTATATATAACATTAGAACAGTTTATGGAGAAAATGTGGTTTTGAAAGGATCACCGAACAAATATTCTCACAGGTTTGATCAGGGTAGACTTAATTTCAGAATTTCACTGGTTTATTAATCCACAACAGTTCTGGGCACATGAAGATTCATTTAAAATATATGAAAAACCTTAAGAGAAATCGATAAGAATATCCTTCTTCACAAAACCTGTGGCAATCTTTGTGAAATGATAAAAAGTTCTTACTTTGTATGTGAAACAGAGAAAACTTTTTTGTAGAGTTTTTATAGGTTTAGAACAGACATTTCTTAAAGAAGTTAAATTTCTTAAATATATTTTATAAAATTTGATGATGAATTAAAATTGCAGAAATGGCAGAAAAAATTCGGAGTCATCACATAATATCACCTTCATTGCTCACAATACCCATTACCTGAAGGTCGTAGGAAATCTCGTTTTCATAATTATTGGGACACACCTTTCCCTTGTCTGATGCGTCATAAAGTGGTCCTTTCTCAGAACATATGAACGGTATTTGAGATCTTCATGAGCAACCTTTCAAACAGTAAAATTCATAGTATTTTTATTTACTGGTATGGCAACATCAGAATTATTATATTATCATTTCTCTTGTTCTCATGAAAACAGTCCGTAATGAGTGTCGTTGAGCTCAAAAATTTGCTTAGCAGAGAACTCAATAAAGACCAGTAATTGTTGTTGCTCTTTTGTCGTATTCCTTTAAATTTTTTGAATTTTTGAATATATCGCTCTACAAATGAAAATTACCATGTTTAAACAAAGTACCTCAGTCTTAATAAATAACAAATAACTATCAGCTATAAAATCTTTTGCCAATTTATCGCGCCCACCTTATATATTCTCTGAATATGAGAAAAACTGTAATCAGGAAAGATCATCAGAGCATTAAAAAGTAATTAATCGAATTTAGTCTAGTTTTTATAGTTTGGGAAAATCAAATGGTTTGCCCTTTCCAAACCTGAAACTTTCATTTAGAAGATTGTGGTAGACTACCAACTGGGCAACAACGATGCTATCCATTATACAGTTAGAAATTGATGAAATTAGTGAAAATGGCCTTTGATTTGCAAATATATTCCAAATATGAATAAATTAAAGAAATCTTGAAAATGGGAGCCTTCTAAGCTTAAGGAGATCCAAAACGTTAATGACTTTTAATTTTTCAAGTTCTCTTTAAAAGGTAATAAAATGAAAACTTCCTGTCTCAGAAAATTATAATTTTATATAATTTTATATAATATTAAAATAGGTTATGCATTTTAAGTCTGCTGTAAAGAGCTTTCGTCTAGAACAATTACTGCAAATATAGATATTGATGGGAAAAATACTATGTTCGATCAGGTAAAGGTATAATACATTTCTTTTGAGCAGCTGAAACCTGATCAAATAATAATTTAGGTGATCATTTACCAGACCAGGAAGACTATAAGTGGACATAGAATAAATTAGCAAATAAAAGAAATCATTTTCATTTATGACACCTCGTGCCCATATCTTTTTCATATTTTTTATGTTTTTATTTATTTTCACATTCTTTTATTTCTAGACAAAAGAAAAAAAGACAAGAAATCTGAATATATCAATACCATGCTGGTTCTGGTTGGCATTTTTGGACTTAAGCTTTAAACAATAAATCGACAAAACCGACTTGATCAAGTATTAAGTGCAGATCTGTAAATAAAATAAAGGTAAATATATGATCGAGAAGATTATCTTTTACTTACATTTATACCTTAATAAACATTTACTTCGTCACCCTATTTAAACGTATTTTTATAATTTTTTGTTTTTTAGATTACACTAGAGCAGATGATCCGAAAGGAAACATAAGATTCATTACATGGTCAAGCTCGAAACGCTATTGTAATGGTTTAGTTATATTTTATTAAAAAAATCATTTGTTACTCTACATAGACGACACGGTAAAGTGAGCTCAGATAGTCGAATTAATTAGGCAGAGATGGTAATGACATTGTCTCATTTATTTCCCTTTCTTCTTGAGTTAACAGAACTCTTTGTGTATACAAAAATATTCTTCATTGGATTATTCCTTGGGAAAGCAATACAAAAGAACGTATTGATGAATATAATTTATTCATATTCACTATTAATATTTCATATTTATTGGATTAAATAATCACTAGAAATTTTACTTGTTTATATGAGGAGGATTTCCATCCCTTTTTACATGTATTATTATTCATTAATATTGAAATAAATCTTAGATTAAAAATGGAGTATAAATGAAATTTTATGACAAATAAATCATTAGTTAAAGACCAGTCTTAA
>JBBMKC010236382.1:0-11176 GCA_037834085.1 Bipalium vagum | reverse complement strand
TTATTATTATTATTATTATTATTATTATTATTATTATTATTATTATTATTATTATTATTATTATTATTATTAGCAAAATATCTTATTATTCAAGACTTTTTGCCTGATCTCATGAATACAAGAATTACACAATTATCAAACCAACCTTTACCATTTACATTTGAGATAATAAAATATCGAAGAAATTCATTAGTAAAAACATTTTTTTTAATTTTACAGGAGAGGAATAAAAAAAATTAAAAGATATTAAATTTTTAGTAAAAATTCTTGACAACATTGTTAATAATCGTGTATTTATAGGAAAGCTACTTAAGAGTATATTGACCTTTGCTTTGGTGGTAATAAATTTTATTATTATAATGTTTGATTTTCATGCCATAAAGTATAAATAAATAAATAATAATATAATGTAGTACTAAACATATAAAAATATTATAAAACCGTTAATATCGAATATTTAAAAATATAAACAATGTTCAAATTGATTATGAACCAGATTAATATTAAAAACTCCAGAAAAATTGTAGGTAAACGATTTTTCATTCAAAAAAATTATTTTAAATTGTTATTTATTATTTTTGATGATTTTATTTTTAAAATTTCTTTCTTTTTTTTAAAAACTGGTTTCTAATCAATGTGAACACTCACAGTTATATGAAGCGTATATTGAAGGCATAATTACTTACCGATATTCACTAAATTAAGTAAACAATACAATAAAAATTAAATAAATCAATATATCAGAACAGATCTTAAAATCAATTCATAAAATGGAGACTTTTAAAAAACTAAGCAAAATTATTGCTCACTAAGACGAATAGAATGACAGTAACAATTCCATTATGCAACAACGAAACTTACACTTTTGCTCAGGTCCTGGTTCGATATAAATGGATAATTAGACTGAAATTTATTCAATGGAGCTAGAATTCGGCAAATTACTGTTCATGGCTATGGTTATTATCATTATTATTGGCATTGTCATTTTATTATTTTACTATATGTATCAAGTATATGTGAAATTTTCCTGTTAGTAAATTTCAGATAGAGTTAATAATATTATAATATATTATTATGAGATACAGGATGTCTTTTTGTTTTCAAATTTGAATGGAAGTTAACAATAATAATAATAATAAAAAAAAATAAAATAAAATTTTTGATTTATACATATCTTAACTTAATCGATGAAATACTGTTAAGATCTTACGAGTGCACATTTCTTGTTATACTAGTGTAAATAATAATACAAATTATAAATTATAATAATTAATGCTTTCTCAAAATTCACAAGGTAGCCAATAAAATAAGTAATTATCCTATAATAATTACAAAATAACCAATTACAGGGTGAATAAATGTTTAATGTGTTTAAAAAGTAAAAGTTGTGAAAAAAATTACAATTTCCTTTAAAAATATTACTTAACGTTAAAACCAAACTTCGTTCTCAAATTGTGACGTTCCATGTATAAAACATTAAAATAACGTGTACCATTATTATTTTTACGATACTCGGTTGAATTCCTGTGAAAATGGTTTTGTTTAAATATATTTTTATTTTTAGATCAACTAATTTAATCACGATAGAATGAGGTTAATGTTAGATAACCAAGAAAGCTTCTATTGTTTGTAAGTTCATATATTAAAAATTAAATAACATTAATTCAGATAATCTTCCTCACATTAAGCCATACTTTTCCAAGGAGATAATAGTCTATAATCTGGTGTTATAGAATTGGAAATGTTTAGAAGCGAAAAGAATACTAATGTCAGTTTAACCTCTTCTCTATTTCGGAATGCCTTTTGGTTGAAATGATTATTTAGAGATAAAAAGTGATGGGAATCAGTTGGAAAAATATCAGATCATGGAAGGTGTAGAAACAATTCACACTGTATAATGGTATGTGTGTGGTGGGATGTAAAAGGCCTTATTTATTGGGAAATGTTGAAACGTAATCAGACCATTAACTCAGATTTATATTGTCAACAAATGCAGCGAGTAGCAGATGCCTTTGCAAAATGTCGGACAGAATCGAATCAAGTAATCTTTCTTCATGATAATGCCCGACCACACGTTTCAAACCTCACCCATCAAAAACTTTTACAGTTGAAATGGGATGTTTTGTCTCACCCACCATACTCACCCGACCTAGCGCCCTCAGATTATCATTTATTCCGGGAGCTGCAGAACTTCCTGAAAGACAAAGAGTGTATGACTGATAAAGAATTGGAAACTGCAGTTGGAAATTTCTTTGCTAGCAAACCAATGGAATTTTACAAGAAAGGCATTCACGATCTACCCTGTCGTTGGAAGGAAGTATTGGAGAACAACGGTGACTACATTTTTGACTGATATGGGACTTTTGATGAATTGTTTTATTGTATTTTTGTTATATTTTCAATGAAATCATTCACAATAAAAATAGTGCGAGAACTTTGTTTCCAACCTAATAGTTCTCGGATTTTTTCAGGGTTGACTTTCGTGAGTTTGGGTTTTATCAATTAATAATTAAATGTTTAAATCGAGATCTATGGAGGCGAAGATAAATTTACAAAACTTTACAGATATATCGAAACATTTCTACAGAAAATGAAGAGAGACGAGATAACAGATCACTGGATTTATTAATTGCGGTTTAGAGATATTATTAAAAAAAAGCTTATCAGGAAACTGTTTTAAAGTAATCAAGCCCAGCCCCGCTCAATCATTAACAAAATTCCCAGGTATGTTTGAAAGATTACCTAGAAAAGAGATGAAGTCGACAATCTCTCGTTTCTAATATTTGTGATTGATACAACATTTTTAATGAGGTTTCTGGTTAACATTATCTATTCTTTTGTTACAAACAATTTTTGAAGGAAACATACCTTTCTTGAAAGCGGTATTCAAGATATCCATCAATTCAAAAGCATCTATTTCCAGATCTTGACCAGCAATTTGTTTGAAAGATTCCTTTAGAGCAGCAACTTGAGATTCGTCTTCAGTAGTTATAACTTTTTCAGTCTACAATATTACAAAAAAAGTAAAAAATAATTGTATAAAACTATTTCAACAGGCCCCCGCCTATTCCGCCAAAAAATGAAACAAGCGGATTAGACTAGGATAAGCAGATTAGTAAAAAACTGAAGAGACTTAATACCATTTATTAATTACAGAATTTTTTCATAAATAACGATTAAGCGTTTTTGTCTGTCTTTCAGATTTTGAATTTTAATCTCACGCATTCAAACAAAGAAAAACATTTTTCAAGACGTTTTTATTAACATATTCTTCCTTTTCTAAAATTTTTATAACTTCATAAGTTACAGCAATCGTTTTTTAAAATCATTTGGAGAATATCTTTGGGTTTTAATAACTTCACCATTTCCAGTTTGATTTACTTCATCACCTTCAATTTTTCCATTTTTTAATGAATTCTAAATTTTCTTCGTGTGATTGTGGTTCAAATATTACATTTTCATTTTGATTATTAATAATCTCATCTACGGATATGACATCTTGTAGATAACTCATGTCAAAAGCCCCTTCTATTTGGAGATAGGAAAGCTAGTTTTACATTTGACAACGGGATCTGAGTGTGACTCGGACAGTTGTCAATTAAGAAGAATTTTTCAATTTTTCTTTATCATTTTTTGATTTAATCTTACAATCCATGATTTTTTATTTGTAGAAGCCATTCATCCATTTATCATATTCTACGTAATCTTGAGAATTAAAAGAATTAAGAGCATGGTTTTATTGCCATAACGATCATCAAAGGTGGGAGTTTTTCACCAGGTAAAAAAAATAAAAAACACTTCAAGATTATCCCACTACAATTCAAAGCTTTCTCCAAGTCTGTATATGCTGGTTGTATAACTTTCTTTGTTTCAGAACTAGTATTAGATACCGCAGCTAATATAGACTTACTATATAGATTTACTATATATAGATTTACTAATTGTTTGAAGACCTATATTATTTTAAAAGTTTCGATCAAACTAACATTTCAGCTTAGCGTGAGTTGTTTTCTTAAACGGTTTCTTGTATTTTATTAATTCCTCTTTTTGATTGAAAGTTAAATGTATTCCCATTTAGAAGGTTAATTTAACATAAATTTTTAAAACAAATTTATTAAATAAAAATTAAGGCCAATTAAAATATGAATAGCTTTTAATATATTTATGCACAAATCTGTGAATGAAAATTTTATAAAAATATTTTTAAAAAGTAACAAAATTGATTGGAAAAGTGACAAAATTGATATAAAACTCTTATAAACTTAAAAATTAAAGCGTATTAAGCGGGGATTAACAGATTAGGTAATTTTAATTTTTATGATCTAATCTGCCAAAAGCAAAAATATATAAAATCCTAGGCAAATCAGTTGAAGGAAACTGTATCTTGATAACCAGAACCTATTAATTTCAATAAATTTATCTCTTAAGATAACAAACTGTGGACAATACATTTTAACATTTCTTTCTTTATGTATAACACAAAAAGATATTTTTTACAAAGAGAAAATGTTATTATGATATTTATTGATCACTTATTACAACAATGAGTTTCCGTCTCTCATTATTCTTCAGAAATATTTTTAATTTTTCATCAATAAATCTTTGAAGTACGATTTTAAAGTATCATTAAATCTAAAAGTTTCCAAAGACCAAGGAATCTCTAAAAAGGTTACGTTCCAGTTAGTTTCAATTATGACCTTTATTTGGTCATTATTTCTCATTGGCCTACCAGACCATGATACATGTTAAATGGAGAGTTTTACAGGACGATAAATAAAATGTATTTTGAATTATACAATTATTATATTAAAGTTTAGTAAATTATATTATTATTCGATATCTAAGCAAAACATTTGCTAATAATCAGATTTTTCCGAAAATCAGACTTTAGTTCAACTTTACATTTAATATTACATTTTAATATGGGTTTAAGAAATAACGGATTGTTGCAAGTTTTTGTATCATTTTTCTTAGCACAATGAAATAGTTTCTGGAAGCTGTAATTAATATTTTATCTCACGATAAATTCAAATGAATAGTTTCACTTTTGTAATATTAGGTTGAGGGAAAAGTATTGTCGCTTTTTCAACTCACAAGTCAAAAATAGATTATTTACTATAAAATGTTTTTATTAATCAAAACATGCCCCATTTGCATCTACAAAATTTCGCCAACTTCCTACAAATTACTTTATACCGTTTCTGAAAAACTCCGCCGTTGTCATTGTCTGTTAAGTAGTGTTTTATATTATTAAAACAGACCTAAAATAATAAAATAAAGTTTTAATATATTAAAGGCTTACCTGTATTATTATTATTTATCAATAAATATAAAAATATTAGTCGATATTTTAAAATATTTTTGCTTTTATGTTAGTATATGTAAAAGTGACAATACTTTTCCCTCAACCTAATATTTATTACTTTTTCACCACATTGAAATTTTATTTTTTTGGGAAAGTTAGTTTAAAATTTGATACTATTAAGCAAATTCAGATTATCTGAAATTTAAGATTTCGAATCTAAATATTAAAAATTATTAAATAGAATCTTAATATTATAAATGTTAATTATTAATAATAAATTATTAAGATTAAAATGAATACCATTACTTTAAAACTAATAATTTGGATAAGAGTATTATTAAAAAATATATGGTTGAGTATCTTCTCTTTGGCATTTAATTAGTAAAAGGTAAAAAGGTTAGATACCATGCAACAATTTACATCTAATGTCAGTAGAGAAAGGGGCTGAAAATGGTACAGAACTTAAAAGTCCCTGTCAAATCAATCACTTTAAAAATCATTAATAATGGCTTACACATTTTAAAATTAAAGCTAAATATTGTTATGATTTTTTTAGGAAAGAAATATAAAGAATAAATTTGTTTCATTACAACTATTTTTATAAATAAAAAGTTTATTTAATAACAGCCACCATTCAGTTTTCTCTAAAGATGTTACCTTGATCTTCACAAGGTTTAATGAAAATGTCAAGAAATGATTTGGTTCACACAATAATGAACAATGGAAGATACATTTTATTTGGTTTATTTTTTAAAATAACAATTTTTCAGTTGGATATTAAACAAATTTAAATTTATTTTAAATACATTAACAAATTAATTCACCCATATTAATTTTATTTTCTGATTTAGTAAAGTAACTATGAAAACAGAATAAAATTATTTAAATTTTTCCTTAAAATTTTTTTCTTTAGACAATAAATTTTAATTAAAATTCATTGTGGAGTTCCTCAATATCATTTTTTATTTGACACAATACATTAAAAAAAATTTAATTTTATTAAAGATAAATGTTCTTTAAAAACGAAAAAAAATTAATTAAAACAAAATAAAAACTTAATTTAATAAAAATTATTTTAATAAAAAATTAAAGATGTTATCTTTTTGAAAATTATCAAAAATAAATGATTTTTATAATAGCACTAAATAATTTTGGAAAATTCAATAATTTTTTGAGAAATTCTCCCGTTCTAAGGGAAGAAAAAAATTTGTGGACATCAAGGCAAGTTGATGAGAGAAAAGGGAGACAGATCAGGTCATCTCGACCCAATATTTATTGCATATGCCTTCACGAAATACGCGTTCCAATCGATTGGACGTCAAAATAAATTGTGACAGATTCAGTAAACAAAAAATATGGACGAAACACAACATCATAATAAAAATTAAAATAACATTTCAATCAAACGGTGGTGAGTACGAAACGAAATTAATTTGGTGATTGGAAAACCATATCAATCACACAAGAGGAAAAAACTAAATCAATTTTTAAAACAAAACGGAAACGTTCCTTACTGCTTGAGCACAAGCGGGAGTGCTATTATTAACCAAAGATGAGTGCTAAATTTGGGAAAATTTTACAGATTATAGTCAGAAAATAATCAACGTTAAATGATATATAAAGAAAGTTGTACCTCTGTCGGAACCATTCGTGTTTGCTCATCCAATTCTCTATAAAAAAAAACATCATTAATTTATCGGTAAAAAGTTCAGTAAAACAAATAATACTATTATGGCGTCCAATAAAAAATAACCTTTTTAATTCAAAAAAATTATATTCAATTTTTTTTATCCAAAATCATAAAAAACGAAATAAAATAACCCAGAGTTTTCAAACTCTAAGGTGTTCCAGAACCTTGCACGCTGGTGTTACAGGAATTTAATTTCTAAAACCAGTGTCTCTCAGTCCTCTCATTGAACGCACCTGGACATTTAACTTCTACTATTATACTGGTCGTTATCTGCCTTTTCAAGAAATGTAAAGAAATATATAAATTTCATAATTTGTATTCATTTTAATTGAGCGCTAAAATGAATATTAAAACAAATATCTGTAAAGTTAATCTTATCATTTTACTAACCAAGTTTTCGTAAATTTTCATATAATAAATCAATAGTTTACTAATCCTTATTACAAAAAATTATTTGGATTTAATGTGTAAATACATATATATATCAAATATCAACAGTATATCAAAAAGGTTCAATTTTTATGGGACACCATCATATTTTTACGACTCTCGTTCTTATTATTGTTGTAAGTAGTTTTTTGTTAAAAAAATAGAAAAATTAGTCAATTATTTACCCAGATTCATATGGTTTCTCTGAAAAAATTCTCAAAAGAAAAGCGGCCTCGTCATTAGGTTCAAATGTAGAAGGAACAATACAATATTTTCCCGGTACTAGTTTGTGTCGGCCACAGACTTCTCGAAGATTGACAAAAGACGGAGCTTTTGCAACTGACGCATTGTATTTGAAAAAGTTCAAATCCAGAGGTCCTTGATTTTCATCTTTTAACTGTTGAAAAATTAATTTTATTATTGAAAATGATTGTTTTCTCACTTTATATATCACATATCCAATAGTATACAGTTCGACGCCCTCTTTTCGTCGCTTCCTCATGTCCTTTTGCATTAATCCAACAATTATCGTTCCCATATTTTCATCATCTTCTTCATCGGCATCAACAACGGTAACGCGAAATTGTGGATTTGTCCAAAAGGTATCTAATGTGGAATATAATTGACAACATCTAAAAATTTTCTAAATGAAACCAAGGAAATTTCTGCAACCGCCTGCATTTAATCGTTTTTTCCATTCTCCATTTTCCAAACACATTTCCCAGCGAGATTTGGGTTTTCCTCCAAGTTGATCGGCTTCGAGAGACTGAGGTCCAAGGTGACATATTTCCAATTTTTCAAAGTTGTGTACGAAGTCTTGAAAGGACATCCTAGATTTATTTGATGTTCAAAATGTTTTTTTTTCGATAATTACGTTTATTATTTTTATTTAATTCAACTTTATTATCCATCAAGAGTACTTATTATAGAAACCGCAGCTTGTTAGAATAAATAATATAGGATGGCCAGGAAACAGTGATAGCAAGAAATTTTATCATGAATTTCTTTTAGCCAACAAATTAAACTTTGTGAAACAAATTACAATAGATAAATATTCTTACACTTGAGCGGGATTTACAACAGAATCAACATCAATTTAATAAAACAAATGGAATTTTTACTGGAAAGAGAACTAAAATTAAGAAAAATAAACTTGTTATTACTTTTTCTTGGTCACCCTGTGAAATATATAAGCAATAGATGAATTTATATTAAACACTTTAATTAAATTTGCAAAGCGCTATTATCTTTTTTCTTGAAAAATCAATCTCTTATCATCAGAAAAACTTTCGAAATTTTCTATTTTTTTAGTCTTTTGATAAAACTATTTTAATATCATTATGAAATTAGGAAGGTAAGGTGTACATTATACATTATAGACATTAACACTGGCGGCCCATCCTCTCTCAACTTCTACAAGATCCTTAAAAATAGGTGTGGTCAGACATTGGTTTGATACTAAGAAAACTATTTTTCTAGATCGATTCAGTAAGATCTTTTAAATCGTTTCTTTTAATAAAGCTAATCACTATTAAGACCATACAAAATAATTGGCTAGCTTCACTATATAACTACAAACAAAACCCTTTCAATTAACAAAAACCTATTCTATATTCTGTCTACCAGTCGAACGTTTGTAAGTATGTCACTATATGCGGACTCTGGTTCAAATTTATTAACTAGTAATGATACTTGTGCAGAAATGTTATTATTTTGTTATATTTAATTAAAAACTTGCAAATATAAATTCTTTTAGTGATGTTGCATTCATTCCAATTATGAGACGCCCAAACATTAAGTTTCTTTTTTTTACTGATTTTGAGATGCTAGTGAGACCCTGAACCATGATATCATTACTTGTGAGTGTCTTCTCAATTACATTTTTCTTCCAAACGATTTTTTCTTAATTTTTTGAAGGATTAAAGAACTACAGAACTTCTTTCTTAAAAGTCTAAAATTTCTGTAGTCTTCAGTATTGATCACCTATCAAACTTTGATAACTATATATAAACAAACGAAGGCTTAAATCTTCTTTGTAATTAATTATTCAAAATAAACAATATCAACTAACACGATATTAAAATTATTTTGTAAATATTTTCTGTTATTAAGGTTAATGCAAAGTATGAGCAAAAACGGTGGAGACTACTTCATAAATTGATAATTCTTACCAAAATTCTCCATCATCGTCAAAGGTAAGTCCCATAGTAGCTCTATCACTACTCGATATATAATTCCATTCGGGACTTTTATCACTCCAAGATCCTTTCCATTCAGCTTCATTTCCCCATGGATTTCTTATTCTAATTAACTGAATTTTTCCGGATTTTCCGGGAATATTTATGTTCACCTAACAATAAGATTTTTTACTTTCTCTACTTTTCATTAATAATTTACCATTTTAATATCAGTGATAGAATAGGCATGGCCCATAATTAACCCATTTTTAAGTTGAGCTTCAGTTTTATGTGGATCGGCTTCTATAGAGCATCCCATTAACGAACATCTATTGAATGCTTTCAGCATAATATCAAACAGATTTTTAGGGGTATCTTTTTTAAGATCAAAAAATTCTGTTACACCACCAGTAAAATCTTCTAAAGCTTCACTTGTTGAACCACCTTTCAAAGCTTCATATGATCCAACCAATCTACAAAATAAAAATCATTAATAAAAGTACCATCAGCACAAGTAAACAAGATTTATAAAACACAAAACACTTTCTTCATACCAATTAATATAAATATTAAATTCATGAAAACTTAATCTTAATATTTGTCAAAAAATATAAGTTATATTTGTTCAATAGTGCCCAGTCCAAAAAAGAAAACAGAGATGTTATTATTAACACACAATTTCCAAGGTCATGCAGAATATGTAGATAACTCTTTAAAGTTAGATACTACCAGTATTCGCCCCTGGTAGTCCATGTGTTAAAGTTATATCAAATCATTATCCATCATTTTATATTATAAATAATAACAAAATCCTTGAGCAAAATTTCGCTACTGAAATAAACCTGGGAAAAGTTGACATGGCAATAAATTTCAGAGATTATTTTCTGATTTATCTGAAATAAGTCATATTGAATAATTTGATGAAACTGAAAATATTAATACATCAATTCAATATTTTGAAGTTTAATAAAGTCTTTCATGATGACTCATTGATTTTTCATCTGTGATATAAAAGAGCGACAATACCTTTCCCTCAACTTGACATTTTATCAATAAATTAAATTCATGTTACATATTTTAAAAGGTTATACATCAAACGGTAAAATTTTATAATTGGATGTTACATATAAAAGAACATAACTGAAAAAAATTGATTAATAAATTAATCTTTTATAAAATATTAATTATACACTAATTTAAAATTAAAAATGTTGATTTTGTCATATTTACAATTAACATTAATGTTTAGTTTCACCAAACTAAATATAATATTTGGCTAAATTAATCCTTTTAATAAAAATAACAAAAGTTTATATTGATAACATGTCATATAATAACTAAAATCAAAGATTACTCTGAACTAGACAAAATAAATCAATATTTATTTTCACTGTACTTTCATATTATTCATATTTCATATATTGTACTTTCATTGTTAATCGAGAACAAAACCTATTCAAATGAGAAAAACAGAAAAATTATTATCACTCGAATTTAATGACTAAAATAATAATAATAATAATAATAATAATAATAATAATAATAATAATAATAATAATAATAATAATAATAATA
>JBBMKC010236371.1:0-11176 GCA_037834085.1 Bipalium vagum | reverse complement strand
AATCAATGCACAGATCAATTGTTTCTAAAATAGGGACATTAGTGAAAAGACTAGATACATCGAATGATACCAAAAATCCATTATTTGATTTTTTCTCATAAGTATTAATGAAATTGTAAAATTCAAATGTATCTTTCACTTGATTTTTCAATTGATTTTTACGTTGAATGATTGATCTTTAAAAATTATTTAATTTTTACATAATAATTCTATGAAACCTGGTTGACATTAAATAACTGTGTGAACATGATACTGAAAACTAGAGAATTTTTTCTGAAAACTGTTTGATCATTTATTTGACAAACATTTTCCTGGATTAGATAATAAAATTATAAATTATCTCAGCTCAGTTATTAATAATAAAATAAATTAATCAAATTAAATTTTTTCCGTGAAAAATTAAACTGATTTGGAACGCGTCTCATTGGAAATAAATAAACGAAATTATAAAGTAAATCTGGTAATTTTTGCAAGTAAAACGTTGCTTGGGAAATTTAATTGAATTAATACGATATTTTAATGTTTTTCTTTTGTGAAAAAAATAATAAAAAAAATTAACTGAAGCGACGAAGAAGTAAACGAAAATCTCACGTTAATTTAAGAGAATAATTTTAATCATATTTGCCTTAACATTTTCTTTATTTTAATTAATATAATTAAATAAAATGACATTTGTTAACAAATTCTTGTCCACAGATGATTGTCATCATCATAAGCATTTGGGAAGTTTCTGTGGTGAAAAATGGTTTCCAATTTTTTTCAAAAGAATATTATTTTCGTAGAATAAAATAATTAAATTAAATATTAATTTCGTTAATTTGAGATATTTCCCGCCGACCATCAGATAGTCACAATTCTTTGGAGGATTCGTTAATCGATTTATCCCATCGACCAAGTCCAATTATCAAATTCAATATTCAGTCAACAGATATCAATTCCAAAGATCGCAGCCAAAGTCTTCAATGCTTGAATATGTCAGTCAGTTCTCAAGAACACGCTCACAATGACGAGAAGCAAGTGAAATTTGCCAATTTACAATGATTTTTATTCAGAAAGAGACAGTACAAATAAATGTTTCGGTCATTTTAAGAGATTATTGTCTATTTCGTAGAGTCATTTCGTGTTATTTTTATTGCTATTTCTTAAAAACATCATCACTTTTGGATTTATTGCAGATAATAGTCTTACTATTGCTTAACGGATAGCATATTCTATATATTACGTGATTAAAGATATCATTTAATCTTGCTAGTTTTGTTCATTCCAAGGGTGAAATATAGGAATATAAATAATATCATTAATTAACAAAACCTTTAGAAACTCACTAATTTCATATACAAAATAAATAGAACGAAATTTTCGGGAATTCTTCACCTTCTTGAAACTACATAGGACTGACTGCAAAAGGATTGTTTTAGTAAATTCATTTATTTTTTCAGTAAATGTGCTTGAGATCAATGCTCATAATAATATTGATACGTAGGTTGCTCGATATGTATTTACGAACTGTCAATAGTACAACACCTATGTTTGATTTGACTGAATTATCACAAACTTTGACTTTGTTTATTCATTTCTTTGATCTGGTCAAACTTTCGATAATTTCTTTTTGTTTTAAAATTTGAAGGTTCTCGCGGGCATTATAAAATATTTTTTATAATATTTTTTCATTTTATTAATTATGGTTTTCGTAAAACTTTTGATAAAATCAAATTTTCTTCAAGTACTTTGGAAAATATTCACTTTCATTGTCTAAAATAAGATTTATTTTGATACCGTTTATACGCCGAAATTATTAATGAATTTCTTGGAAAACTTTTCCCATCTTCTTTTTCAACAGACTTATAACGGATATATTGAAGTGGAGAGATGAAATGGAAAATCTATTTGATCTAACATTGGGAACTTTTTCTTAAGTTTATGACTTCACTGTGATTTTACAGTTATCCATACCTCACCACCCAAAAATATTTTTAAAAATTAATTAAAATTTTAAAGATGTTAGAAATACCATTGGTATTAAAATTTCAAGCTTCCATTTGCAAAGTATTTCAGTCCTAAGCGAATCAATAATTTTATAAAAGAAAAGAAATAATTGTTGCAGATTAAGAGCGAAAACCCTTAGAATAAAATTGATGCATTCCTTCTAATAGAGTGAGTATAAGACTGGTTACTGGGATATTTGAGAAAGAAAATAGGGTTTCACAAGAGAAATATTTTAATTAGTTCTAGTAATTGATGTTTCTCAATCAAATGAACCTAAACGGATTTTATAAGAAAATAATGGATTTTATTGTCTAAATGGGATAAATACTGAAAAAAATTAAGTTTGACTTTAAAACAACTTAAATCTTTATCTTCTTTATTGAATATCCTTAATTTTCTTGAGGTTCAAAATTTTAAAGTATTGATTTTTATTCTTTTTTCAGCGTATATTATGTATAATGTCTTTCTTAACTATATTACATCTGGTATTAAATTTTACTCTATTTAATATTAATTAAATTACGCCTCTGAGTTTTACGCTAATTTATGACCATATTGAGCATTTTTCGGTTTTTAGTAACTTGTGTTAGCTTTTATATTTCATAATCTATTTTAAGAAGATTTATTTATAAAAAAATTTACATTCCAGTTACAAACAATTATAATCTTCAAGAAGATAAAAGCACTTAATAAGTTTAAATGTCACAGATAATCAATGTAACAAATTCTTCATATCATCCCTTTATCCCAATTTTCTAGTGAAAGACTTTTGCTGTCATAGTTGAAATTGTTTTTATCGTTTTGAAGTAATCACCTTTTCTCTTGGTATTTGAATCAACCAGGTGTGAGATAGATCTTCACACAAAGTGGTTTGAATATATTGGATTTCGACATACTTTGGCTTCTGTGTAGAATAAAAATTGTTGAGTTAAATATTTTTGTATAAGATTGTGACAATAAAGAGAGAATATTTTATATCGCGCGTATCCATCAATAACTTGTGTCAGTAGTTCTTTTGGTTTCAATCATCTCTGACATTCTCCGCTTGCTTCGAAGTTCGGCATTTATTTTGATCGAGTAATAATTCTGTAGATATACTAGTCAAATTTGGTATTTTTTTCTTGAAAAATTGGTATTTTTAATAGTTTCGAAGATCCAATTTTCGTGGTAAATATGAGAGCATTAGTTAATTACTCCATTTGCGATTTCATGAGTCTGCCATTAGTGTATGAAGAAAATTTGATACACATTTTGAGTCTCCAGGATTGACTAGTCTTTCACGTTTCATTTCTAAATGAAAACATTTGAACAAATTTCAAAGGCCTTTTCTTTTCTTTATAAATAATGCGGTAATAGAATCTCAATTTTGATGTTAGATAAGCAATTGTTAGTGGATGATTTGTTACAGTATGAAACAAAATCTAAAACGATTCAAGTTGACTTCAAGTTGGGAAAGATAACAGACATACAAATTACATTTTTCATAAGTAGGAATTTGTAATAAAGACTTGATATTTAATTCATTACTAGTTGGGTTGCGGTTATAGTGCTACAGTCTTGGATCCTGTAGGCATTTGTTAAACATTATTTTTATACTGTAGTGTGAGTAACAAACGTTTACGACTTACATTTGTTTTCATTAAATATTTGATAAGATGAGAACAAAATCTAAATGTAACGACCCATGTCCCTAAAGTCATATATGAAAAAAATTTAATAATGTAGAAAAAAATACCATGACATATTTTTTATGAAGAACTAGTGAACTATTTTAAGTTTTATTTGACTCAACTTATTTGCCATGAAACTCAATACATTTGACAAGTTGATCAATAGAAGTAATCTTAGCATTTTGAATTTGATTTTTTGTAGAGATTTACATCAGGTTTCTCAGTTCCCCACATGCGACAATTATGTCGATTGACTGTACCATACACATAAGAGGTACATTCATAGAACATATTGAAATTTTTTAAAAAATGATTTTTTAGATTGATGCAATTCCAGAATCTGGTTACACAAATAAGCATGTCTTGTAAAATCTTATTCATTTAACATTTGATGGAACTGTAATTTTTATGGGATCAAATTAAGCTCTGGCCTCAGCGATCTATGAGCTGTACTCTTTGAAATTCCCAGGTTATTTGAAATCTCACGATAAGAATGTATTTCATGATCACTGACAATTTCTATAATTTTTTTTCTCACATCATTGCTTGGTCGACACCCCTTGATCGTGAACAGTTCTGTGTTCCAAAAATTTGTTGTGCACATTCGCAATAGTTTCGAGACACATTCATTTTTCTCCGCTGCCTCATTGCCTTGGTTTTTTATTTTAATTGTTTCATTAATATCACGATTTGAATTTGGGTTTTCTTACCTAGCATTTCTACGAAAATAATGAAATATTAAAACAAAAAATCATTTTAATTGATTTTTTCTGACTATAAATAAAACTGTAAGGATTGATTAATATCTCAATTAAAAAAATTAAATTTTTTCAATATTTAGTGTATCGAATTAAAACTGACTCGAAGTATAGGTGGCACAAAATAACAACAATCACTAAACCAATAATTGTATTTATATCACAAAAGTTCACAAAATCCCAATAATAACAATCGTCAAACTCAATAAAATGGATCACCAAAATCAATAATGTCTCGAATGTCTTAAACGTCTTGAATACTATCAATCAACAAAATGAATCAATTAAAACAAAATGTTAATTAAAATTAAGGGTTAATTAAAAAATTCAATAAATTAAAACATATATTAATATAATAATTATCAATTAATAAAAATAAAGAACATTAAAGAAAATTGGACAATAAAAAAAACAATCTTACAGTTTGTCTTCGCTTAAGCTTCCTGAAATATCAGCTGACTCTTTACAGTTGCTAAGATATAGCCCTCTGGATGGGAACTTAAACATAATCCCAAGGTAAAAAAAAACATTATTAGATATACTTATTAATTCTCCTGGATAATAATTCTGTATGATAATCTTCCCAACAAAAAATTTCTGTTTGATACGATGCTAAGCAATAAATCTCTAAACAATAGATTTCCTTGAACATTTCTGAGGTTGAATTTGTGAGGAAATATATATACTGAATATACTTTTAATTTATATATGCTATCCTTATATACTGATTCTAAACTAATCACGAGCACCCTCTAAATTCCCAAATTTGCTCATTTATGATTATTTTAGGGAGCTAATTGCTTCGTTTTCCAAATTTTCTGCCAAAAATCTTCCCTTATTACTCTTTAAAACCCAGTAATATTTTAATTATGTTTAATAAGTTTTAATTGGACTAAAAATAATTTTAGGGAAAATTTTTCAATTAGTTTTAAAAGAGATAATTAAAATTTATTACGTGATTAATTAATTAATTAACAATTAATCAATACTTTATAGGGGTTTCTATGTTGTATCTGGTTTTTTAAGGGTTTGAGAAAATCAACAATTTTATTAAAATTTAATATAATTATATGATATTCAGTTTGCTAATGACTTTTGGGACACCCTATATATAAATTCTAAAAAACATTATGTAGTGTTGGAAAATGTATTCAAAAAGACAATGAAGACTGGATTTAAATTAAGCTTATAAAATTAAAAGCTTTATAGATTAGAAAACAAATTCTGGCCCATAAGATTTATTAGATGTTGTTCAAGTGGATCCAGTAAATATCGAGCCAATCAAGGAATTTAGAATTAAATAAACTTATGAAATTAATTAATTAAAACTAAAAAGTAAGTTACGCACATTCAATTCTTTGCATGAGAACCTCGAATGAAAATTGAATATTTTATCATTTCTTATTTTATTAATTTTTTTATAAATTTTGAAATGACATTAAAAATATAGTGGACTGATAAAAACATTTATACTTAATCTCTTATTGTATTTGTTAAATTTTTCATTGAACATTGGCACAGTTCAACAAAAATGGTTAAGTCTATTGTCTGATGATTAAAGAAGTGTGTCGCTTGTATAAATTCAGTGATGCGCGTCAATTGCAGATTGAAATAATTCTGTGGTGCATGTTGTAGATTTAATAAACAAGTGAACTATTTACTTTTATTTTGAATTAAATATTTGTTGAGATTTTTATTTGTTAACTATTTTCTTTTATTGGAGATAAATTGTGGACAATAAAAGAATATAATCGATTTGAAATTCAGTAAATATTGATTTTTTACTTTAACCGAAATTTTCTTAAGTTTCTAAACAAAAATAAAATCCAAGAAAAAGAATTCCGTTCAATAAGTTGTACTCTGAATAATTTTATAATATGATTTTAATCATTACATACCAATATGTTCAAAAAGTAAGGTGACTGTCAAAATAAAGCACAATATTTACTTAATCTTCAAAATTTGTTTTGTCTCCTTCAAAGTACTTTTCTCCCGTCACAATACAAATGCGCCAGCCTTTAATCCAATTAAGAAAGCATTTTTCATAGACAAAATTTTTTAAATGTTCATAAGTTCGTCTTTTGATTTTTTTTACTGATTCGACCTAATCACATTTAATTCCTTGAAGTGGTTTCCTTTATCGATTGAACAGAAAAGTTACAAGGTGACATATCTAGAGAATATTGTGCATGCAAAAAAAAAATTCTTGAATTTTTGGTTAAAAATTCACGCATAATTATGATAAGAAGCGTTGTAAAATCAATGAATTATCAACTCACAAATCCGGTATTTTTTTGAATAATCGCTTCACGTAAACGACGCATAACTTTTAAATAATAATCCTTATTTACTGTACAGCCTTCTACAAGAAATTTATTATGAACTATACTATGATAATCAATCAAAACTGTTGAAACAATCTTGATTTTTTGTCTGCGCTTATTGAATTCTTTTAGGTTTTGGTTCATCCGGCGTTCGTTGTTCATTGGACTGTTACTTTGTCACCAGTCACAATACGCTTGATGAATGTTGGATAATTTTTTACTTGCTCCAGCATCTCTTCTGCCACATCAACACAATGTTTTTTTGCAAAAATGATTTTGGTACCAGATTAGCTGACAAATGCTTTAGAACCAATACGTTACCTAAAATTACATCCTCTGAACCTATGGATAAGCATATATCATCTGCAAGCTCTCTTACTGTCTTACTGCTGAAAAAAGTTCTATATCATTTTTTTGAATAATCATTGATCCCCAAATGTTGTCTGCATCATTTGAAAAGTTTTGATAGCATTGATTTCAAGTTTTGAACAAAATTTAATACAAATTCTTTGCTCTGTAAAAGACATTTTAAAAAATTATAGAAAGGTCAATTAATTGATGAAAATAAACAACTGTTACATTTGATATTTGTTATTTGACATATCAAAGTGAAATTCGGTAAAAATATAGGTGAATTTTGTGGCAATATAGAAATAACAGTTTTTTTGGACTACAGCATTTGTCTAAGCTTCCGATTTATAAGTCACCTTACTTTTTGAACATAGTAGTAATATTGAAGTCACTTTTTTATTGAATTTATTACTAAATTGATTTATAACAAGACCTTCATTTGATCACCTTCAACAACATACAATGGGTTTATTAGTCCCTTATTGCCACAGATGATTACAGATTTCACTCACTGAACATATAAAAAAGTAAACACCAAAAAATAATGTTTTCTTACTCTCAATATAATAAATTATGAATGTCTTGATAAAAACATATTTTTATGATTGATCCAAGACGATCTGTTTCGTAATATTTGTTGCATTGATCACAATATTGACAGAAACACCGATTGTTGATCGTTTTGATCTGCTTGTTTACATATAGAAACCTGTTGATAAACTTGTCTCAACCATCCAACGCATTTCAATATCTCAATTTTAAAAAAAACAGACAAAATATAAAAAAAGAATATGATCAAAAATCAAGAAGAAAAATCAAATTACATACACGAAATACTTGTGGTACTCATATTTTTGTATCTGTGAAATTCTTCAGTCGATTTTATTGACATATTGTTAAGGATACGCACAAAGGCCATCATTGCTGTTCTTGAACCCAACAAATTTATATTGGTTTTAAGGGAATTACAAGCATGTGTTAGGGCTATTCAAAACATGAGACGCACACGGCTCAAGAAAAGGATTTATAACTTGATTCAAATAATTTATAATTCATTTAAGGTTTTTTTAATTAAATTAGTTAAAATATTAATGGAACTTAAAACAAATAGTTATTGAAACGATATCTCATTTATACAGTGATTTATTCCTAAATTGAAGAATCTTTAGATACAAATATTTTACAACATCACTTGGATCTTCTCTTAGATACTCCAAATGTCCCATTAGAGGAATCAATGCTCTTGCTAATCTCGGCACTAGTTCAATATAAAGAATCAGGTCTGAAAAACTTTTATTAAAGTAGGTTTATGTAAGGTATATTCCTCGTCAAATAACAGGATACAGAGAGTAAAATTAGCACAACGTTTGACTAGAAATCTGAGTCTTTATACTGTGTTAGTTGACGAAAAATGGATGGATAGTGATCCTTTGCTTTCTCACACACGTTGGATTAGAATTCTAAGGCAAATACCTTACTATCAAGATATGAATGTATTAGATAAGCTTCTGCTTAGAAACAAAGAATTTGACAGGAGAGAAGAATTTGATTTCCGAATATTTACTTTCACTAGGAATACCTTGCAAATTTCATAAAAAATAAAATGACAAAACTGTTTATGGAGTTCAGACACCGGAAAAATAACCTTTTTGAGGTAATTAAGAAGCTTGAGGATTGTATCTAACTACTTATAAAAATATTGGTTTGTCAACAATGAAATGTGTAGTTAATAATATTGTCAACCTTCTTAGCTGGTTATTCAATATTGGCTTAATATTTTAACATTCATTTTTTGTGTTGGTAATGTACATATTTTCTTGTTCGAAGTAATCCTTGTAAGCTGAAAGAACATAAATTCTTTTAACTAATCAATTTTATTTAAGATAAATATATCTGAAAAGCGCATCATAATGAAGTATTATTTTTTAAAAACCACAAGGGCATCGCAGTCCGCTGAAAAATAAATAGTACATTTGGCTGTAGTGTGCTACAGAGTATACAATATCAATTTTGTTCACAAAATTTCCTAAAGATATTTTTCACTTCCCAAAATGAACCACATGGTCTCATAGAATCAAGTGTCCGTAATATAGAATTAAAGATGACCGTTGGAGCTAACTCATCTCAGAATAATAATAAATTGTCACTTGAGTTTTGGTGACAGCAAACAAACAATGTTTAATCATTTAGATAAAAAAAAGAAAGGAAAAAGTTTGAGAAATGGGTTCCACATCAAATTCGATCAAATCAAATCAAATCAAATCAAAGCGATTGCAAGCTTCTATAAGCTGGTGGAAAGATGAGAGAAAGTCCTAATTATAATGAAAATAGCTTTATCGATTGATTTTTCATTATTATTTGTAAATAAAATTTTTGATTGGTTATAAATATAATAATAATATATAATTTAAAATCTCAAAAGATTATGTTACAATCTGATATTAATATTTTTTTTACATATTTTTCAATCTCATAATTTTGAAATAAAAATTTCTAAGCGAATATATTGAAAGTTCTTACATTTATTTTACAATAGTTTCTTTTAATTTGATACTATATAATAATTATTAATTTTCATTTATGTAATTTTATTACATAAATTTTATCTCAGTATTTAAAATTTTCGATTGTGATTATTTTTATTATTTTTTTTTTGAAATAATCTATTATTTTCACTTTAATGTTAATAAAGTAAAAGTGATACTTTCAAGCAAATGGTGTCAATTAAAAGCCATTGTAAATTTGTGAGAATAATAAAGACATTTTTGGTCTGATATATTCCAGAAAAAGTTTTAAAAGTATTATTGAAATCCTTTACAAAATAGTACTTGTGTATATTTGTTTGAATCGTGACATATTTCTTAATCAATGTCAATAAATAATGATTATTATTATTATTGAAGTGACTCCAAACTTGAGTTTATATTTTGACAGAAACGCTTAGCTGCTGAGATTCTTTCAAGTATTTTAGTCCATTTTAATTCTCTCAGCTTAATAAATTTTTTCACAAGCTCTCTAATCATTTAACTGTTGATTTATGAATGATAGGCAGATAAACACTGACTTTTGAAAATCTTAAACGAAAACTCAATACTTTCTCACTGAAGGTCTTTCATTTCACTGTTTTGAGATATAATAAATTTGAAAAATATAACATTTATATATTTATATTAATAAAATTGTATGACTATCGGTTTCACATTAGCAGTTTTGTGAATACCTCTAATAAAAATATTATAATTTTCTTTTTATTTCAGTATTAATAGTTTTAATAAACTTTAGTCTTAGGTGTACCAGTTAATTTTGTGGCTTTTTTGTTTAATATTTGTATTTAACATCAGATTGTTTTATGGATTTAATTTAGTTTATTTTTAAAGCCTATATGGTCACACTTTTCAAAATTAACAACGAATATAACTTATTAAAGTGAAAATTTCACATCTTAGCAATTGAACATAGCAATATATGAGCCAAAAAATATGTGCCATGATTTTTATATTCAATTTCAAGAAAACTCCAGCTGAAAGTCATCATCTGATTTTGGAAGCATATGATGACCTTACTCATTATCAAGACTCCAAAGTAGAACAAAAATCCATAGTATTAACTTTCGTACATAATATATTTTAAATTATTTACCTTTGAAATATTAAACTCAGTTTACAAAGATGAAATAATGCTGTTTGCTTTTTACGTAATATTAATTAATAATATTTTATTATCCTTAATCTTGTGAACAATATAAATTATATTGAAAAGATGGTCTATAAAAGATATGTCAATGATATATTTTTGATATTCGGCGAAGAAAATGACATCGATTCCCTTCTCAAATTTATGAACAATTTACATCAAAATATCAAATTCTCGATTGAAAAAGAAAAAGATCAGAAATTACCATTCTTAGACGTGATTATTAGAAAGGAGAAAGGAATAAATAAATTGACAACATGTATTAGGTATACTAATATGACTCCGCAGTTTTTACTCTTTTTTAAAATCAAATAAATAAAAACAACCAAAGCAAATTTATAAAAGATTTTTATTAAAAATAATTTCCTTCACTCATGACAACGTTTTCCCAAAG
>JBBMKC010236361.1:0-11177 GCA_037834085.1 Bipalium vagum | reverse complement strand
AAAATATTTCAATAAATATAAAGAGATATATATATATATCGTTTACCCTTTCCCCCCAATATTTATCTTTTCCCTTTTTTACCCTCAATAAAAATCTCTTCAGTTTTTTCCACCAATAAAAAATTAAATTAAACAAATATATATATTAAGTCAATAAAACAATAAAATACCAATATTTAAACTTTTATTAGTTTCAATCATCATTGAAAACATATTCTTTTCACTTTCACCAATAAACTTTCATCAATCTGGCATATAATTCCTTGACCACCTAATTTACAAGGATTCACTGTGCAATAATTATCACAACATTTTTTTAAGTCATCATAGAAGTCAGTCAAAACTTTTTATCAATATCGACTTCTTTCTTTATGTCAGCTTCTTTTTCATCTATTGTCCATTTCCATAGCAACTTCAAACCTTTGCTTGGCACAGCACTTACTGTTTTAAAACACCTTTGGATAAAAGGTAATTAACAATTACATCTGTTGTACCATTACAGATTTATTCGAGATTTTTCTGATAATAATGATCACGCATGTTTATAATGCAAATTAGTTACCTATTTATATACACTGTTTTCACCTCTATTTTGACATTGTATAATTCTATTTCAGTTTTTCTCCCCAATAAAAATCTCCTCTTTTTCCCCACGTGGGAAAAAAGGTAAAAGATCCTAAAAATAATAAAATAATAACAACAAAATTTCTTTTAAGACAAACTTTGTGTTACTGTTTGTTTTTTCATTACGGGTGTAATAAAGTAAAAAAATAAAAATAGTAAAAATAATTAAAAAATTCACTAAGCCCATTAAATATTATATTAATATTTTTATTTAATCACTGTTAATATTCACAGTTATTTTATGCAAAACTTTCCTATACAATAACTATATAAAAAAACTAAAATTTCCATAAATTAAAAAATATAAATAAAAATATAAATATAAACATTTTCAAATTTTATGAAAGTTGTAATCTATCATTATATTTCATGTTTTAAAAAGTTAAAGAAAAACTCATTTCCACTTTAATATTCATTATTAAAACAAATATTTTAGATAAAAATATCAAGGCTTTGAATAATTATTAGAAATCTTTATAGAAAGATCGTGTCTGTTTTTGATGTAAAATTTATAAATTTATAGAAAACAAAGTTAGAATAATTTTATTTTTGATACATTATTCATAATGCAGCTCAAATTTTTTTATTTTATTATTATTATTATTATTATTATTATTATTATTATTATTATTATTATTATTATTATTATTATTATTGTTATTGCTGTTGTTGTTCTTTTCTGTTTATTTAAACAAATATTTGGATTAATTAGCATTCGTCAAAATTATATTCGATGGGAGATCCTCTAATTTCATCAAAGTTTGAGAATAATAATTAGTTAGTAGTAATTTTTAGATTTTAATTTAGTATTTTTATGATTTTACATGAATATATTATTTATAAAATGTTATAAAGATGAAATAAATCTTGAAAATCTAAAAAGGTGGGGAAGTTTATTTATATTTAAAAATGTAACATTACTGTAAACAATATTTCTATTCAAGCCAAATAATATTTTCGGGGCATCAAGAGAAAACAAACAGACGAATCTTTATTTCGGCTAAATTAATTATAACTACTTTCGTTTCATTTATAAGCCTAAATATCAGAGTAAGATCTCCGAAGCATGAATTGTGGGTTTTTGGTATTATAAATAATAAAAGTGAGTAAAAATTGAGAACAATAAATGTCAAATAAAGTCATAATGGATGTGTTATAAATAGGAATTTGTGCAAATAGGTGTAGCGCAAGAATGTGAAAAAAAAACTTATAAGTCTATTTGTGATTTAATAAAATGTAAGTTTTAAAAAAAATATTGAATATTTTATAAATAAAATATATAAATATATAAATATTTTATAAAAATTTTAAAACTAATAAAGATAACAAAAAAGATAAAACGATAATAAAACTTGCTGTGTGTGAGGATTAAAAAGTTCAAAATATTTAAATTTAGT
Source organism: Bipalium vagum (assembly GCA_037834085.1). Classification (NCBI taxonomy): domain Eukaryota; kingdom Metazoa; phylum Platyhelminthes; order Tricladida; family Geoplanidae; genus Bipalium; species Bipalium vagum. Next base: position 9,156 of record JBBMKC010236361.1, on the reverse strand, counting down.
TTAATAATTTATTATATAATTTATTATTATAATTACATTTTTAAAATAATTTTTTTATTATTATTAAATTATTAGAATATATAATTTATAAATGAGACTTGATAACTTGTCAACTGATATAAATGTAACTAACACTGTGTATCTTGTATGTAATAAAAACGAAAAAGTGATCTTATATGGTAACAGAATACAATCGGGAACGGGGTGGAATAAAACTAGTTTATTATCAAAAAAAAAATATTGTGACTGTAGAGGAATTGATATATCATTATAAGTATACTTATAAAAATAGATTTTAAAGTTTATATATAATTTAAAGTTAATGAATTATTTAAAGATATTAAATAAAAAATTTTAAAATAAAGTAAAAGTTTAAAGTTTGTTAAAGAAACTTTTTAAAATAAAACTATAGTTAATTAATGAAAAATTAAATAAGTGTTAATTAAATTATTAAAATCAAAAAATACCATTAATTAATATTTTCAGAAAGAAATCAATTTAATTAAAATTAATTAAATATTGATTAATTAATTAAATTATTAAAAAACAAAAATACCATTAATTAATATTTTCAGAAAGAAATCAATTTTATTTTAATATCAAAACAGAATCAAAAACTGTCATACAAATAAAAGTTAATAAAAATCGTAATGTATGGAGATGCCGAAATAATTATTAATCAAAAAGTCCTAAATTCTGGAAAGGACAGTGTCAGATAAAAATTTTTTACAAAATGTGTGAATAACATAGGTGCATTTTTAAAATCCATTTCATAAAAAAAAATATTAACCAATTAATGTAAAGATATTACATTATTAAATTATTATTTTTGTTTCATAAATAACCAATGTGAATGCATAAATTAATAATTAATTAATAATAAATTTAATAATTAATAAATTTTTATTTTTATATCTATTCAAACAAACCCCAATATTGTGTATGTGGCCCTTTAAATTATAAAAATAACATAATATTGTAAAATTTTTAAATTAATATTTTTTTCCTAAATAGTCAATATTTAGATTTTATAGAATTAATTTTTATAATTAAAGTAAGAAAATAATAACAATTCGGAAATTATTTTTTTATTAATGTAGTCATTATTTAATCGATTTTAAAAATCTAATTTTATGTAGATAAAGAATAAAAATATTTTTATTAATTTCAAGGGAATGATTTATGGGAATTTAGATCCCAAGAGTAAAGTTCTTTTAATTTATTACTTATTATATTTCACAATTAATTAATAATTTGAAATTAATTACAAATCTATTTCGATTCAGTTACGTAAAATAAAGCTCTTATAATGAAAGACTTTATTTAGAAATATTTTAGTCAGTTATCTTTTTCTGATAAATGATAATTATAAATAGAAATAGAAAATAAAATAAAAAAATTAATGAAATTTCATATAAATAAATGATATTCCTTAATACTTCTTATCCTTTTTCAAAATGAGAATGGTGATCAATATTTACCAATTAACGTTTTAGTAATTTTTAAGGCATTATTTAAAATAAGGATTTTATCCATTCATAATTATTTCTAGATATATAAATAGAATAATGTGTGCATTTTTATTGTTTCATTGCATTAATTTTAATTTGAAAAACCAATGTGTAAAATAAATTAAGAATTAATATTATTGGTCAATGTTTGAGGCTAGTAGAGTTTCTAGAATTAGGCTATATCAGAATTAGCCGATAACTATGCATTTTATAACTGATATAATTATGAAAATCCTTATTGAATTACCAAAAATCATTTGAATAAATCAAAATTAATGATTTTTTTAATGTGGCCTACACTGAACCAATATATAGATCAAGTGATGGAAACATACGGCCTGCGAAAGGATTTTGACAAGCTTTTGAAGATATTTGACCGACCCGTGACCGCATGTTAAATAACGATAATACTTTTAATAAAAAAAATTTTTTTAATATTCATTAAAATGCAATATTTAAATAAACCCCTGAATTCAAAGATTAAAAAAGTAGATCGTGAATACTGAATTTTTCAAGAAACTTGGACAATTGGTTATTTATTTATTGAGGAAAATAGAAAGCCAACATGTCTTATTTGTCTTGAAAAGGTGCTGTGAAAAAAGTTGCAAATATCAGGCGCCATTAAATGACACACCATTTTGAAAATTTTAAAAAGAATTACTAGAGAATCAAGGAGAGATGAAGTCAGGAAGCTGAAATCGAAGTTTGAAAAGCAGACATCGTTTTTTATGAAGGAAAGAACTGAATGTGAAGCTAATAGCAGTGAAAGATATTAATTGTAAAGACTTTTTGCTGAAAATATGAAACCGTTTAATGGCAGTGTTGACTATTGTTTTGTTAGAAAAAGGTTATGATTTTCAATCAATCTGTCAGGACTGTCACAAGATGAAAAGATGAAAGAAAAAAGACTAAGCATAGGTTCAATTCTCAAAAGAATATTAAAATTACATAATGATATTGTAATTTTCCTTCAAATGAAATTTGTTCCTGGTTGGATTTGTCTTTTATTGTTGACATTACTAGTCATTTAAATAGCCTGAATTTACATATGTAAGGTAAAGCTTATAAACGAAATGTTTGGTCACATTTTCGCATTTGAAGGAAAACTACACCTGTTTGAATACCAGCTTCAACATGAAAATAATGCGCATTTTCCTTCCCTTCAAAAATACAAACCACAAAATCCAGAAATATTTGTGAATATTATCAAAAATCTGAAGAATGAGTTCTCATCTCGGTTTACTGACTTTCGGTTGCACAAAGGTGAATTCAAGCTTTTTGCTAATCATTCTGATTTGGAAGTATATACTGTATTAGAATGCTTATAAATGTGACGACAAATTTAATTTAAAATTTCACTCTAACGATGTGTCTTGCTAGACTTTTATACAAAATATATTTATTCTAATCATAATGGAAAGTATCCTAATCTAACAGATAACATCTTTGTTTGGAAGATTTGAGAACAAGATTAACGATAGTAATTTGAATAATATTTTGTTGTTGGAATTGAGGGTCTTAGCACCGAATATTGACATGCTTTCAGATGACACAGAACATCAGGTTTCCTATAATTATTAAATTTGGATTTTTGAATACAAAAGATTTTTAAAATACATTGATTTTTGCCAGCCTACTCATCTATATGTAGAACTAAAAAATTTTAAAGAATTTTCATTATTTTGCTGATGTTAAACAATTTGAAAAAAAGGTTTTTTTTATAAGCTTCTTTTTATAATATTTTAAAGAATCCTTCCGGCCCTTTGTTGAGATCAACTTTATGATCTTCCGAATTGAAGCAGCATCAAGATGTTTATGAAAACTACATTATGAATCCACAAGTATGGAAGATGAGCGACGAGTTGGTCATCGCTTAATTCCTTAATATTCATGATAGGCGTTAAATGATTAAAAGAGATCTGCATATCACATACCATAAGGCATTCGATGATGTTGAAATGAAACCATTTTGCACGACATCTTGAAGGTACGGAAGCTTTACAATCGTTGGATCCCACAAAATGTGACATCTGAAAAAAAGTTTCATGCTAAATGTGCCAAAAATATTCAGAAATTTGACGATTGCTCAAATTTAATTTACAAAATCGTTACTGAACGTGAATTTATTCATACTACTCACCAGTGCACATAAAAAGTGGACAAAAATAATTTTTGTGGACGAAACATATATCTCTAAACACATCTGGGCATAAGCAAACAAATTCAACAATAATCAACTGTTTTAGTATATAAAGATGATCTAAACAAGTAAAATTTATTCGGTCCCAAAATGTTGCAAATAAAATGTGTCTGTGTACAAGAACAAGTAACAAAGATAGATTTTGAGAAGTAAAAAAAATTGTCTCGTGCTTTTATTCTAAACCATGAAAATGAAATTAAGAGGTTAGCACTTTTTATCCCCTGAAGCAGCTATCGCAAAATTCGATGTATTGGTATTGAAGTGCCAACTTTAGAATCTAAGAAAATGCTTCGAAAATTGTAAAGTTGTAAATAAACCTTAAAGGCAATCATGTAGAGAAAATAAATTGTTGGTTAGTTCTGTTCAAGCCTTCCTAGTAGCACACAATTTAACATTTCTAATAATCTTGATTTATATTGATTAAATAAAATTATTTGTTTTTTTAGATTTATACTTCGTCGCAAAACCATGTCCTACCTAAAACTTCAAAGCTGAATTTAAGCAGACCTAAAAATTACCAGATGAACAATTGCATAGCAATTGAACTAAGATTCTTCGACACTTTGCAGTCTATTTTACTACATCAGATTTCTCCTTACATAATTTGCTTTGTTACTTTAACGAATATCTTAATTTGTTTAACACTTATTAAACCATTTATGATAACACCTACCAATATTATACTTATTGGTATTGCATTATCTGATATGTTAACCGGCCTCTTGCCCTTACCGATATATATACTGAGAAACTTTCATAGCACATATTTCGGAAATGGAAAATATTCTCTTTTATTTCTCTATATCAATTACTATTTCACATCATTTTTACCAACGGTCTTCCACACAACATCAATATGGTTCACTCTTCAACTTGCTCTCCAAAGAGTTATATATGTGAAATTTAGTAATAAAGTTTCACAATTTTGTACAACAGATATCGCATGGAAGATGCTGATTTTAACTCCTTTGTTGTCTATTGTTTTTCATACTCCAGATTTGATGGTCTCCTTTAATAGTTCAATGTCCAATGACTCAATTAGTTCTTCAAAATCATTAGATCAGACTGTCAAATGTAACGTTTTGTCTGACAGATCCCTGGCAGTCTATGCCATTTTCCGAATAACAATTGTCCATCTTATTCCTTGCTGCAGTTTAAGCGTAATGACAAATATTCTTATTTATGTCTTACGGAAAAAGTATCAGCTTCACAAATTATTAAATCGTCAAAGTTCAAGTCATCAAAGTAAAGAAACTGAAAAGAGAAGTCAAATTTTAATAGTAAACTCTTCATCTTACATCTCAAGTATAGTAAAAAGGTACAAAGTCAAACAAGAATCACGAACCGTTGATATTCAATCAACTTCCAAAATGCTTTTGATTGTACTTGTAATGTTTTTGCTTGTCGAAATGCCCATTGGTTGTGTTATAACAGTTTATACTATTATGAACTTACAAGGTTTGACCCTTAATACATCATTGTGGATAAAAATAACCAATACTTGTAACTTCATCATTCTAATATCATATCCTCTTAATTTTTTTATTTATTGTGCTATGTTACCAAAGTTTCGTATAACGTTTCTTGAATTAATTGCTTGCAAAAATTGTTTTTCTAATAATCTTTAAATATCCCTTGAATGTTTTTGTATTATTTTGTATCTGTTGTACAGACACTCATCTTAATTAGAAATAAAGAAGGTCATTTGTGATAAATGGTTTTATAGATTGAAAATATTTACATTAATATTACAAAGTGCCCAAAACAACCCACCAAATTTAAAAGTCAAGAAAATAATGACTTTAAATTCTTTGTTTTAATTACTTAATTTGATTATTGTTCAATGATGCAACTTCAAAATGTTCAGCGTTACGTTATTAATATATTTAAGAATGAGTATCTAAGTCTGGAAATTAGCAAATGTAGTTAAATTTTACCAGATTTCATTAGCACAATATGCAAAATTAGCTAAAGGGTGTTATACATTTTTATAAATGTGAAATATCATCAGCTCGAAAAGATAGCTGAAATGGATCTGAAGCAGCTATGAAGATTAACTATGGTACCAGAGAAATGCCTTAGTACCTGATGTTATATAAAAGCTTGAACAGAATACTCACAAAGACATTATAGTCAACAAGACATGCCAGAAGCTTGACTAAAAGAAAATTGAAAATGCTTGGCAGTCCCAAAAATTAAAGTACTGCCTCAGAATTAAATGAAATTTTCTAGATGACATACAAAAGCTTAACACACAGAAAAAATGGAAGTTATACTAAATGCGTTACGGAAGATGAAAAAAGGGAACAGTTCTAGATTTCAGATGAAGCAATTTTTTGTCTTTATTCACCAATAAATCGTTAAAAATATCGCATTTACTGTGATGTAGACGTCAACTCAGATATTTTATTAGAGGAGCTCCTTGTAAAAATTGATAAACATCAATTTTCAATCATTTATTATACTGAAATGCCATTTTAGAGTAAGACAGAACTGTACTTTATTAAAGACTATGGACAAAGATATCAATATGACTACAAGAAAATGAAAAAAATAATTAATCAGTATTTAAACAAAGATGAAATGTGTCAACAAACATATAAAGACATCACTGAATTATTGACTGGAAAATAATAAAAATGACGGTATAATCATTCTATAACTCATACAACTGTGGATATTATTGTCTGGCTCAGAGGAAACGCACAGGATTTGATTGAACATGAAGAGTACTCACCAAAAATCCGGACTTAGATTTTGTCATTTGAAATATTCAACGTCAGCTTCAGTTACAGAGCTTAGATTTTACTGATATCAGGTCTTTAAAACAGTACTGGCTCAAGCTTAAGAGTATTTCAATTGAAATTATTCAGAGATCTACTAGGTCTTAGTTACAACGTCTTAATTTTTGTTCGCTGAAACATGCAGATCACTTTGAACAACACGCATTGTGCTAACAAAATCTTCAAAGCCAATAAAGCTTTACCTTTCTAGATGCGAGTAAAAAATTTCCAAATGCCACTTAAAAGTATTGTAATGAAGCTTAAATCGAATTGTGAATGTGAAAAGTTCAGAGATCATAAAAAAAATGAAGGGAGCACTAAAACATTTGCCTTTTACAGCAGTTTAATATTAAGCTTGAAAAGAACAATATAAAGTAGATAGAGAAAAACAATAAGTTCAATACTTGGTTACCAATAATTTTTAACTAGGTCAGAAGTGAAACTGGGTTCAAAATTGACGTTCATTAATGGATCGACAGCCGTGAAAACCATTTTTCAATTGAATGTGACTGAGAACGAAGAGTTAGTCCAAACCATAATAATCCTTTTACAATACCAAATCCGGAATTTCACTCAAACAAACCCATGCGTTTTCTACAGATAAATCAAAGGGTAAACGTTTTAGTATTGTTGAAACTGAGCCAGATAAGAAATTTACAGATATAATCTAAAATTTTTTACTGTCTGAAATAGACAGTTACAATTTGCTTAATTAATTAACTTAACATGTTGATAACATGGGACAGGTGCTGCTTTTTGGTGTTATGTTTAGTGAATGACCAGATACCAGACCGTTCGTCCCGACTTTTATAGTTATATATAAAAAACTGGTTTGATGTCCTAACAATTATATGATATCATCTAGTAATTGCACTAATTTACAGTCTTCTTAAAATTTATTCCCGCACCTTCCAAATATTCTACTACATCAATTTAAACATTTGAAAAAAGAGAACATAAAGTTCATGTTAATTTAACACCATTTCTAAAAGTAGTTAAAAACTCATTTCAATACAAAATAATTACATGAATAAATTAATTAAAAAATTAAAAATTAAATTAATTAAAGAATGTCAAAAATTATCCCCGAGCCTATGAAAGTACTACTTTTATTGAACGAGAACAAAAAAATTGTTAATCCAAAGGAATGTTAATATTTTTAATAGGTTCTCCAAAATTATGAAAACTTCTTAAATTCGAGCTGAAATTGAACTTAGGGGATCTTGTATGGTGCATTGTTCAATCTGACTGCTGCTCTGCTACGGATTGATGAGTATATCCATGATTCATCGCAACTGACGATTTCATAAACATGTTTTGAGGTTCCATGCTTAAAATTTTCGACCATATATGGGACTTATTAACGCGATCTCGTTTTTAATCAATTGTAAGGATATGCGGTATTCAACGAGAACATAGCTTATTAAAATCCAAATGTTCATTTAAAATAGAATGGATTAAAGTCCGAGATATGTTCAATGATGTCTAGATTTCATCATATGTTTTACGACGATCTTCTTCAATTAATTATCGAACAATCTCAATATTTTCATCAGATACACTTGTTTTTTGAACGACCTCTGAAATCATCAACCAAAGAGATACGTCCAGACCTAGATTTATGAACCATCAATAAACTGTAGATTTCAATGAAGCATCATCAGGAAATGCCAAACTTAGGCGATCGATACATTGCTGTCGTGTCAACTAGCATCTGAAATAATTTTTTAAAAATGCTCGAAAGTTTTCCATTGATAAATTCATATTTTCCGCTTTGCCATATTTAAATGTGAATATTTATATAAACAAATGCGATTTTTATTATTACAAAAACTAATATATTATTTAAATAAAGTATTTTATGATTACATTTTTATTTTTTGATAAACCTTCCTATATTCTTCATTCCCGAAAATTTTCGACAACCCCTTGTATATTGAATTATAACAAATCGTTGAATAATCTACTAAAATGATGTATATTTTTAAAATATATTGAATCATTTAAATTTTCGTTGAAATTTTTTGAGATTTTCAATTTACAATGACAATCCATGTTAGTAAACTGCCTAATAGTCTGTATTTAACTTGCTATCTACTATTTCACAACAATCTTTTAAGTTTTTCCGGAAAGCCTTTTCGGTTATTACTATAACATAAGAAGTCACAAAATTTTGTGCGAAGATAAAATTTTAGTATATTAAATATTGGCTATTTTGTTCAACAATGAGTTTCCATTTCTCAGGTAATTTCATTATTCCAGCTGCATGAAATTTTTTATTTTTTCCACCAAAAAATAGTCCAGATAAGTTTTTATGATGTCAACAGAGGCAAATGTTTTCCCAGTCAAAGAATTTTGGAAAGAGAGAAACAGATAGTAATCGGTTGATGCAAGGCTATATGATATACAATGCTGTCCATATGTTTTGGGCCACCTCTAAAATTTCGATAAAATGATGAAAATATATAATTATATATTTAAATATATGATAGAATCTGTTGAAGTACATGTTTCCAATCAAAAATTCCCAAAGTAAAATTTTTGTAAATGTAGAAAAACCGATTTGATAAGAAACATCAATTTTTAAGTCATTTTGAATACAAGACTAAAACGTCAATAAAATATCTTTTATTTACATTTCAAATAATCAAACACATAATAA
>JBBMKC010236360.1:0-21506 GCA_037834085.1 Bipalium vagum | reverse complement strand
TAATTATATTAAAAATTATAATAATATTACTAATGGGAAAATGGTAACTGATAATAACCACTTTTCCATAAAAAAATAAATATTTATTTTTCTGTACAATTTTAGTCAGGAACTCAATCCTTTAATTATTCAGCTCGGGCGAACACGTTTGAGCGGAGCTGAATAATTAAATCTCCCGGAGTTTTATTTTCTTAATGGAAAAGAGGAGCTGTTGAGCCAAGCAGGAACAAGGAGATTGTCGGCTTGTTACCGAAAGCAGTCGCAAATCAATTATTCAGCTAAGGCAACTAATTGTCAAGTTGAGTTTAGAAATTGAAAGTTTCGGGTTTCTACTTGGGCAAAGAGAAAAGAGAGAAGATATCCCTGTTGAGAGTAGTGATTGGTTGATGGAGGAAAACTGGAAACTATATAAGAAACTTTCAGCCAAAAAGAAAAGCGGAATTAACCTAGAACAACAATAGAGAATTCAAACGAGGAGCAGAATCAATAAGTTGAATAATAATAATGATAATAATAATAATAATAATATTAAAAAGGTAATTATAATAATTGTTTTTCATCGAAGTTCGCAAAAAAAGGTTCTAATGTATAAGCAACATTTTAGTGGATCCAAATTTACGAGAATGATGTCCTCTTCAATGTGTAAGTGGTGCTGAGAATGGCAACAATGTTAGCCAGCCTGAAATGAAGAGGACAGTAAATATGAATGAAAGTCAACTCTCTCCTGATCCTCATTTTCCAAAGAGTTATGATATCCATGACTCGTTTGTTTGCTCTTCAGTATCAGGAGCTCCGGCTGAACCAAGTCGAAAGTGGTCGAGACGAATTCGCCGAGTTATTTCTATGTAACTCTCATTGAGCTCGAATGAATAGAAGAATTATTTTACAATTTTCTATGGTTTTGACTGAGCTTGACTGAGCAGCGCAACGACATAATAGGCGCCGCGACGGTCGGCCACAAACGGGAGTTTGACAAAATAATTCCTACAAAGCTCTGATTGTTGAGGTAATGAGCTTTGCAAACTGCTCATGCGTTAAGTTATATGTGGGCAGTAACCAAGCGGTTGATGAAGCTATTTGACTGCTCCATTCACAGGATTCCCAATGTCTTCTTTTAGTCTAGTTCATGAAGCCTGGCAGGGATCTTTTCAAGCAGGTACTCTGCGAAACCAGTTAAGACCGACTGTTTCAGAACTGAAAACCAAAATTGTGAGACTGTTTCAGTTAAATTTTCTTGGGTATTTGTTACTTTTACGAGGTCTAGGAGATTCGGCTTTGCATTCTTAAATATAAGAAAGTGTTTAACTGTTATATCCTTACAACTGTTTTCCACCGCTTCTTAGAAGACGATATCATTTTTATTATTACTATTATTTTTATTTCTATTATTTTTATTTCTATTATTTTTATTACTATTATTATTATTATTATTATTATTATTATTATTATTTTTATTACTATTATTTTTATAATTATTGTTATTTTTATTAATAAATATTTTTATTATTTTTTTTCATTACATTTTTTCTATTTTTGTTAATTTTCACTTATGTGATTCTTATTATTTTTTATTTTTTTTTAAAATCTTATTTTATTGTTTTTGTTATTTTTTTTTATTACAATTTTTAATTATTTTAATTATTTTAATTTAATTATTTTTGTTTCTAGTACCATAATAATATTATGTAATTATTTTTATTTAAATTATTATTATTTAAATTATTTTTATTTAAATTATATTTATTTAAATTATTTTTATTTAAATTATTTTTATTTAAATTATTTTTTATTTTAATTATTATTTATTTTAATTATTATTATTACTCTGTTTCAAATAATTTTAATTATTTTCTTTGAAATTCAATTAAAACTATATAAATAACTTCTGATATATTTGCGAACTTTTGTTTTAATCCACCAATTTATTGATTATATTCAGGACTCATTGAAACAACAACTACAGAAAGCATTGTATTGTTATAACCCCGGTCTTTTGATCATATTTGTGATATTTTGTCGTAAAAGGACGCGCCTTAAGAAATTTTTTGTAAAAAAATGAAAAACATTTTTACAATTTTTCGCCTATAAAAAATGTTAAATATTCCAAAAAATGTCCGAGGGAATTTTTCAGGCAAGTTTTTCGTAGTATTTTTTCACTTCATTTAAACGATTTCTTTTCTTTTCCTCCGGCCGAGGGCCCCAGTTAATCTTCGGGAATTCTGGTTGGAAAAAGTATTGGGGGGAAAATCGAAAAAGTACGAATAATTTAATTAAAATGCCGGTCTCGGACAGTGATACGGAACCATCACCTTGTTTTAATTGGCACCCAACAGGTCGCGGACTTGAGGGGAGGATTTCTTCCATCAGTCGAACTTATACGGTAATTAAACAAAAACGTGAAAATGATCTTCAACAATTTTTGGGGGGAAACGAGCTCAACTCTTCCCATTTTACAAAAGTTAATATCGAAGGGAATGAAAATCATTTATTATGCCCCCCTTGGTTAATGTCGAAATGGAAAAGATCAAAGAAAAAAAGGAAATCAAGTGAGACTGCTCGAAGCAAGGTTTAGGGAAGCCGGATCCGTTGCGGTTTGGAACAGCCGGGAAGAGTCTTTATAATATTTAAAAAAATATTATTTATTTATTTATTATTTTATAATTATCCCTTAAAATCAAAAATTAATAATAAAAAAACAATTATTATTAAAAATTAGATTTTTTTTGTTTAAATCAACATTACAGGACAGTGATGATTAACGTTTATTATCTCTAAAAAGCAAAATCGATTTTTTTTCTTTAAGGAGTCTCTGTGATTAGTCAAAAAAAATAAAATAAAATGGCATTTTATATTAATTTATTGAACAAACGTTTTGTTTAAATACCTCCAAAAATTTGGCGCGTGTTTGAAAAAATTAATATTATTCTGAAAATGTCTCGTGTAATCGCGACAATACAGTGTGCATTAGAGTCAGGGCAACAGCGATGTCACGTGATTTTAAGATTAACGACGTTCTTGGTGGTTCCGCTTTATGAGATCGCTGAAACTGGTAAAAGATTACGGAGAAAGGTTGACTATCTTCCGCGGTTACTTACCTTACGGATTATTTGTTTTCGGTTTATGCGCCTTGACATTTCTCTCATCTTTCAGTTAATTTTGGAATACCACCCCAAAAAACCTCTGATTTTGAGGAGAACTGTTCAGAGACCTATTTTTGGGCATCAACTTACTTTTCAGTGTGCTGCTTTGCAAGGTCATGTGTCATTGGCTAGAACAGGTGACAATCAGAACATGCAAGATCTGGTCAATATGGTGCGTGGAAGAGCACTTCACAGTCCACATCTCTGAAATGCGTTAGATGTTCACTCTGGAACTTTGAAATTAATTTTTGATTGAGCCCTAACCTTGGTAACACTCTTAACAGTTTCACCGGGGTTGAGAATCTCTTGGCACAACAAATCTTCACAATTATATTACCATATGTCAGTGAACCGATTTAAGTAAATTCGTATTATTTATCGCTATACCTCGAACTTCAATTATTACCTATGTTTTACCTTCATGTTTCATGAATACCCTACTTGGAAGGTTAAGAATTGAATTAAAATGTTACAATAAGGTAAGACATGAAAAAATCTCTCGATCTTTTGGAAAATAATTTACTTCATGAATACTTAGGACAGTGAATGTGAACCTGTTTTCAGCTCTTAAAACTCATTATAAAGTATCGTTAAATGGTGAGCACAACCCATCTGAAATCGAGGTTATTTCTTGTTTGATTAACTGAATTAAATTCACTGGCCTCAGGCGTCACTATTAAAAAAGCGCTTTTATGTCATTAGATATCGCGGGGTTTTCCAGGGCAAGGTCTTACCGCGCACAGCGGTGTTGAATGAAACTGTGACAAAAATGATGCTTATAAATTTACGCTGTCATTCATTTGTCTTATGATAAATTTTATTATTAAAATTAAAGTTGAATAAAAAAATGAAATTAAAATTAAAACTACATTTAAATTATTATTAAAATTATTAATTATTATTAAAATTATTAATTATTATTAAAATTATTAATTATTATTAAAATTATTAATAATTATTAAAATTACACAAATTATTAAAATTATAAAATATATTAAATTATTATTACAAATATTAATTTTTAATAAAATTAGCAATATTATTAAATTACTAAAATATTTAAAATAATTCAATTTGTTAAATTTATAAAATTATTAAAATTTCAAAAATATTTAAAATAAGTAAAATTGAAAAATATTAAAATTTTTAAAATAATAAAAATTAAAAAAAATATTAAAATCCTCATATTCATAAAATAACTAAAATAATCAAAATATTTAAAATAATATAAATAATTAGTAAAATAAAAATTACTAAAATTGTACAAATTATTAAAATTATAAAAACAAATATAAAAACTGTTTAATATTAAAATTCTTAATATTAATAAAATAACTAAAAATAATTTTAATAAAATTATTAAAAAATCAAATTTTTAAAAATAATTCAATTTGTTAAATTTATTGAAAATTATTAAAATTTTAAAAATAATAAAAATCATTAATTTTGATAAATATTTAAAATAATATAATTAATTAAAAAATTAAATAATTAATTATAATTAAATCAAATTATTAAAATTAAAATTATTAATATGATTAATAATATATATAATAAAATTACTAATTTTATTGAAATCATTAATATTTTTAAAATTATTAAATTATACAAAATATTTTAAATAATTATAAAATTTTAAATAATTCAATTTGGTAAAATTTTAAAAATTATTAAATTTAGTAATATTATTAAAATTATGAACAATAATAAAATTAATAAAAATTAAAAAATTATTAAAATATTATAATTATTAATTAAATATAATTAATAAAACCAAATAGTACAAAAAATTGTTTTTTCACGAAAAAATCCGCGGAATTAAATTTTTTCCTCAATATTTTACCCAACAGACTTTGATGAGCGATTGAGAAATAAATAAATAAAACCTGATTATTGGTTCATTAAAACAAATTTCCGAGGAATGTTTTTCTGGAGTTGGTTTTTGAAAGAAATGCATCGTTAAAACTAATATCGTTTCTCTCCGCTCTTCGTTCGTGGTAAATGAGGAAAATATAAATAAATAAATGGATATATAAATTAAGTGAGAATAAAGGGAAAATCTCCAATTTTCTCCACCAGTAATAGAATAATGACGGTTTCTTTTTAATTATTTTTTACGAGACTTCCCCTAATTCCAGACCGAATCTGAGCCGGCTAATCTAGGCGAAAATCGTCAATTCAATCAATGGAGGAGCAGCGCTACATCAGATAGGGAAAAGTTATTTAATTGATCCTCCATCGACATTTCGTGGAATGGATCTGGCGACGTCTTTCTCCCGTCTCAAAAGACCGGACCTGGAGCCGACATCGGTCTGGTGGCCAACATGTCACGTCCGATTAAAACAAAAAACCCCAAACAACAGAAATAAATATTTATTAATCAATATTTTGTGTACATCTCAACATTTTCACCTAGACAAACAAAAGAAGAAAGAAGAGTCTAAGAATTGGAAAATTAATAGAGATAATTTTTGTTTTGCCGCGTCGTTTTTGTCGGGCGATTTAAACACAGGAGAAAACGTTATGAAACTTATTTCAGCTGTCACTCTCGGTTCATGAAACGGTCTTTTTTTATACATCAAATTCACAGTGCTTCCATTTCCAATACAATACACATAAATCACAGACATCCATACGTTGTTCCATTCTCCCAGACCCAAACATCCACCCACGCCTTCCGTCATCCACTCAATCATCCATTACATCCTAGTTGATTAAACTGCGCACAGGAACCCCGTCGAAACATTACAGGCATTGTCAATATATTATAAGAACGTTATATAATTTAATTGAAAAAAGCTTTTAAAGTAAAACATAAAAAAATGGAGACCATTTATCAATAATATTCGATTTTCGTGGAAAACCCGACCAACGCGATAACTGATAGTTTATTCGGCTGGTTCATCGGCCAGCAGCATGGAGTAAAGCTGTTTGTCTGCCATGCAACCGTTCATGAATTCGTCACGGTTCAGCACCCCGTCCTTGTTGGAGTCCATCTTTTCGAATATCTCTGCAGTTCTGGCTTCCGGACTAAGGTCAATACTGTTTTCGTCCGCCCCCAGCATGCTGTAAATGGCCTGAAAGTGAACTGTTTGTCAAATGGTTGTAATAGCTTGATGAATTCAAGTTAAAATTTGTCACGTTTTATAATCAATAATAGCACCATTGAAAATCGAATTTATATTGTTTTGATTTTTCAAAAGGATATAATGCCATGAAGATGTAAAACTTTTAATCGGCATTGTTTTACGGAGATTTCCTGATTGGTTCAATGCTTTAGTGTGACTCATGATCGGATCGATTTCCAGTTGAAATGGAAATGAATATTATTAATATCTATCGATTTGGAATCCATAACAGTAGGTCGCTTTAAATAACTTTGATGTTATCATCAAATATACAATATTTAAAAAAATGTCGTCAAACCGAGGATTCTAATAAAAAATATCTTTAAATCTTAATTATATGAAAAATGCCGAACATTACTGATTTACTAAATTTCTCTTTTAATTGATTAAACTACATTAAATTAAAATCTATAATAAATTAATCAGAACATTAAATTAACTCTCAAAATACTTTGAAAAGCTTTTAAACAGTCCTCATCAATTTTTAAAACGCAAATCATTATAAATATAAATATGATTTGGTAATTAATAATTCCCAAGGTCTGATCAATCAATATTAATAATTAGAATAAAAATATTAAATAAATATTAATATCTATCGATTTGGAATCCATAACAGAAGGTCGTTTTAAATAATTTTGATAAGTGATCAACAACTGTACAATAATTAAACGAATTCCGTCAAATAACAAGATTGTAATATATCATTAGTTTTTTTCTTTTTTTTTGTTTTTCTTTTAATTTATTAAACTAAATTCTATAATAAATCAATCAGAACATTAAATTAACTCTCAAAATACTGTGAACAGTTTATAAACAGTTCTCATCAATTTTTAAAACGCAATTCATTATAAATATAAATGTGATTTGAAAATTAAAAATTTCCAAGGTCTGATCAGCCCCTCATAAATGTATCACAGGTTTGCCAAAATGAGAAATTGTTGAAATGTTTAGATGAAGAATGTATCACAGATATACGGAATGATGAAATATTTGGAAAATGAGTCTCAGGTAAAAGGTAAGATGGCTGTTTTTGATAATTTTTGATTTGCTAAAGAACACTTTCCATTGTCTAGATCATTTTTTGGGATATGTCATCCTTAATCATAAAGTCTCTCTTTCGAGAAGAGAAAACCGTGATTAAATGAAGAGAAATGTACTGATTTTGTTATAACAAGGAGGTTCAATAGAGAAAAGATGATTTTTCAATTTTGAAGAAGGCTTCTATATCGGATACTGATATTGTAGGGACAACACTTGAAAAATTAAATGAGAAACAGTTTTCCGAACTATAAAGAAGATAGGTAAGGAAAGCAAGGCAGAAATCGGGAATCCTCACAAAATTATTGGTGGCTAAAAAGAAGGAATCATTTTTAGACAAGAAATTGAAGACTTCCTGAATGGTAAGTAAAATAAGGTGGGATGAATTGAAGTACAGTTAGTTCAGTAGTAAAAGGAAATGGTTTTCAACTTGACACAGATCTGCAATCACCCCAAAACCAAATACAGATTGTAATAAATGAAGCTTTAGTACTTTTACTCGTTCTTCATCGGTACTAAGAAGTTAGAACCCACTGTAATTGCATTCATACTTAAATGTGAATGCAGACATCACCAAAAATTATAATCTAAATATGTCTTTAAAAATAACCACCTCTTGCAATGGGATCTTTTTATGGAAGATTACATAACATTGTTGCACAAGTCCATTGAAATCATAGCGATTTGTGCAGAAATTGTTATATTTCAGTTGTGTAACTGATGTTGGATGATTTCCGAAAACGTTATCTTTAAAATAACCCCACAGGAAGTAGTCTGGAGCAGTCAAATCGTGAGGTCTGGGAAGCCAATCGAGATCAGTGAAACAAGATATTAAGCTAAAAACTTCTTTCAGTAATACAAATGCTTTGTCATTTGTGCTGGATGTGGCGTCACCTTACTTGAAGTTGATATCCTCAACATGAAAATCAATCAGACAATCTGCCAAAATATTTCTTGCTCATATTACACACCATACAGTCCCTTTTGGTGACTGTAATACTCATCCTTCAAAATACATGGCCTGTGCGTTGCCAAAGTTTTATCTATTAATCACTGCTCCACTCAAGTAAAAGAGAGCCTCATCGATCATGAAGGTATCTTCAAAAAATCAAGATCCTCAAAAGGTCAGTCTAACAACCAATTGGAATAATTTCGGTGACATTGATGGTCTGATTCTTTAAGCTGCTACACTAAGCGACTCTGATAGGCTTTTAAATGCAAGTTGTCAGGGATGATTTGTGGAAAATTGGATCCATAGAAGTAAAGGTTTTTTTGGGACACCATAATGGAAAAAATGAGATATTAAATGATTGGCTAAGCCTGAGCAAACAGAAATCAAGTCGTCATTATTAAAAAAACAAAAACAATGATTTATTTCAAATTGTCATTGACACGGGAAGTTTTTAAATGTTTGTCTCTGTTCTGGCTATGAATTTTTTCCAGATATTATGGGTATTAATGATCGTCCTGGGTGCACATTTTCCCTTAATTTAATTAATTTTTGCTATTTTAAATCCAAATGCTCCTAGTGTTCGGTAGTTTGGTGGGATCCACGAACCCCCAGATTCGATTATAAATGTTCTGACATCAGAGTACCATGTTCTTCCGAGGTCGGATTGAGCTTCATCCAACAAAGTCTGATATTTTTGCTTGTTTGCTTCTTCATTGCCCTTGATAGAAATCTCTGATTCAAAGGGGACTTTGACATCTTTAATTAGGTATCTTTTAAGCCTCTTATTTACTAATTGTATATCAGGAATTAAGTTTTTACTGCAAAAATTCCTTTCTTTTCGACGTGTATTTCCCATTCCTTTTTAAGTGTGGACAACAAATCAACTAAGATATCGCGTACATCATTGTGCCTTTTTCGGTACATAGGCATTATGTAGATGCAGCTGCATAAGGCGTGTGAGACAGTTTCTTCCTTCCTATAGCAATTTCTACAGTTGCCGGCCTTTTTCAATTTTTTATTTGATAGGTAAATCATTAGTCCGATACTTCTGAATAAAGTACCATTCATCTGTACTGCACAGGTGCCCGTTCATCAGTTTTTTGTTTAAGCGACCATTTAGGACAATTGTTTTTGCCAGTATTACTGCGCTGCACAAGTTAGCCCAATTCTCAAACATCTTTTCCCCAATTTTCTCATGTAAGATTGGATATAGCAGGTGAGTTGCGAATTTGTCAAAGATTGTGATTTTATTTCTAGCTTTGATGATTGTAATGATGTCGTTGTTGATGTTCAGTTGAAAGGCTATATTGATATTGTGGTACTTATCAAGATAATGTATAGCCATGCTAATTTTGGACCACCAGGACCTTTGTAGGGCCTCATTGCGTGCTTTGTTTAACCAACCAATGCCCATTTTTGCCGTTCTGAAAACCAATCAAATTTAACGAAGAAATCTGAACAAAAATCGCCAGACAATCGATTTTGTGATAAAAAATATGATTCGACCAAAGAAATCAATACAAGAAATTTGGGAAATAAAAACTCTTGAAAGCCCAAGTCGTTGTAAGACTAAATATCAATTAAATAAATGAAACAGCGGTTCCCTTATGAGCGGTTCCGAAATCGAACTAGGCTTCGGAAAATATATAATCAATTAATTAAACAAATAAAAATGGAAACGTTGGATCGTTTTACTGGAACACTTTATGCAAACAAAAATTGAAATTAATATTCCCAGGAGCTTTTCCCAATTGAATGGAGTAGGTACTTTTATTTTACATTTATAACATCCGCTTGAAAAAATAAATAAATAAATAAAGCCCCGTAGAATCTCCATGGTAATTTGATGATATTGGAAAAATCGATCTTTTCGGGATATTATTGACCTTTTCTTTATATTTATCTTTTATTACTTATTATTTATTGTTATTATTATTTTATTAATTTTATTTTCATTTTTTTATAATATTTATATTTTATTTTTAAAATATTATAATTATACTTTATTATACATAATATAATTATTGTATGATAACATATATATTATAATATTAAATATTGTTTTGTAATTAATATTATTTTTATATTTTGGCTAAATATATTATTCTTTTTTTTTATGAAAATTAAAAAATATCATTAAAGAAGAATTCGCTAATAAATTTTATTACTTTTACTAAGCTTAAAAAAGTACACTGATCAAAGAAATGTAATTATGAAGTCTGGAAAAATTAATTTTGATGAATTGAGGATTGAAAATTATTTCCATCATTTGCTTTCTTTAATTTTTGTTTAAATCATCATTTAATATGAATTTAAAACTATTGGAACAATGAAAAACGAATTAACCACATGTTATTTAAATATAAAGAATAATTAAATTAAATATTATTATTATTTTTTAATTATTAATTTTATTAATAATAATACCTTTTAAAATTATTATTATTTATTTATTTATTATTTTATAATTATTATTATTTTTCCACTACATACAACAGTTGCTGTAACGTGCTCATAATTATTTTTTTTTTGAATAGAAAAATATTATTTACTGACAAAACATGTTACTAAAAATAGCCAGTTTTTTCAAACGAGTCAAACATAGATTCGACAAAGTTTATTCAGATATCGTTAACAAGCACTCTTTCGAAAATGGCAGTCTTTGCTGCGGAGAACATATCGAATATGGGTATGAAGTTCAATTCTACAAATAGTTTTTTGACAAGCAATCGATATTTTGGATAAAAGAAAAATGGGTGGTCTTGCTAACATTTCAGTGTCCTTTGAAAATTTTGTGCCGTATTTCAAACTTAAAATCAAGACCAAAGACAAATGTCAAATTTCAGAACATTCTCCGAAAAAAAGAGTAAACATTGAAAATTAAGTTTACATACAGCGAAGTTCGTCACAATTTGCAGAACTCTGAATTTTCAAAAGTAATATTGCGGAAAAAATTCAAAATTGAAAACGTCACATAAACGATTTATTTATGTATTTATTTAAGCATAAATAAAATAATAAAAAAATATTAATAAATAATAATAAAAAAAAAAATAAATCGTCAAATTTTGTAAAAAATTTTATTAAAAAAATTACATTAAAATTAAATGGAATATATAAATATAAATAAATAAATAAATAAATAAAGATTTGAAAAAATATTTTAAAAATTAAATTAAAATTAAAATATCATAAAAAAATATATAAATGATAATAAATATAAATATAAAATAAAATAAATAAATGATAATAAATATAAATATAAAATAAAATAAATAAATATAAATAAATATAAATAAATAAATAAAATATTATAATTATATATGAAAATTAAATTTAAAAAAATAGTTAATGAAAATTATAATTAAATTAGAGAAATAATAATAATAATCATTAAAACATATATACATATAATAATAAACTGGAAATAATAATAATATATAAGTTGGAATATAAAAGAGTAATATTTTTTAATGTTATTAAAACATAAAAATTGGCAAAAAAAGTATTTTTAAAAAAAAATTCGGAAAAAGGCGATGATGATTTATTTTTATGAAATGTGGTCAAAAATCGCATCGAAAAGTTGACCATTTTTACTATGACATTGAAAAATGTGTGGAAAAGCTGCCCAAATCGCTTGAGATGTCAATCTTATCTCTGAAAGAAAGAGCAATTGCAACATCTGTAATCAACCCAGCGATAACTTCACAGTGTGCTTTGAATTTATATTGTACGCCAGTTCAGGAAATATGAAGAAAAATTGAGATCCAGGTCGCGGTTCCAAATATTTTTTGACAGGTTTCTCACTCCGAAATCTTTATGTCAACCTGATAATGTTAATTCTATTGGTACATCCGAATTCATTAAATCGCCACATCTGTTATCACACCATTTTGACGCTGAAAACATTCGAAGTCAACTGTGGCTACACGACTGCACCGAAATTCTGTAAATCCATTGAGAATAATTCCGGGGTCTTTCATTTTTATTGATTTCTAAGTTCATTTCCGTAACGGTTTCTAATCATAAGCACACAGTTTCAAGAGCGCCTGAAATTGATACAACTGACGAGTTTAAGCAGCTATTTCCCTATGCGCAAGGTTTTCTTATGACAGTACTTAAATTTTCACGGATCTGTGGAACATTCATGAAGGGTTCAAGAATAAAAGGCCAGTTTCGACAGTCGAAAATCTGGGACAGTTGTTAATTTTTGCTAGACAAGACAAATGAGACCACACCCATCTCTACGATGGTTGCTGACGACGTCTGAGAGCATCATCGGAAACCAGGGTGTCGAGGACTAATGAACCAATGAAAGAAACCTATCTTCTCCAGACTTACCTTTCATTTATCTTCACTTATTTCTCAAATTAAGTTGTCTCGGACGTTATCACTGGAAATCTGCCCATTCTGAGGTTTCCTCTTACGTATTACCTTCCCACCCTACCCCATAGTACATCTAGACCCTAGAACTAACCAACTATATAATGGACCAGAGGTTTAAAATCGATAAATGTTTAATGGGAAATGGGAAACATTTGCGAGCACGAAAAATGTTTCCCTCCACCACTGATGGATGGGCCCTAAATTGATGTCGCAAAACAATACATTTTCAGAATGATTGATGATTAAATGAGAATATTTTGTTTTAATGGAAACCTTTTTGAAAAAGCCTACTCGCGTATCTGCGCATAAATAAATAACAAGATTTCGATGGATAAATGGTAAATAATGGATCAAAAGATACAGCAAGAATTATTTATTCATGATGGATAACCAGCTCAAGTTGGGAACAATTAGAGACGTAAGAAGGCGCCACCATTAATGAAATAATTAATACTTTTCATCAGGTAACAAATTCAATGAGAGCAGAAAATCTTTATGCTGAAATATGGGGCAAAATAAATAATGGGTCTTCGTTTTATATATTTTTTGCCTCGCCGCAACTCCGCGGGTCCTTTACCGGTAAACATTTTATAGGCGAGACTTAGGCCATTATAAAGTAACTGTCCCAGTATTGGACAGGGGTTCTGGGATTCTGATAAAGGGAAATGAAAAGTTGGTTCTTTGTGATTGGGATTTCTTAAAGAGGCCAGTTCAATAATAAAATGGTCCAAGGATGACTTGGTTATACCGAGTGATACATTTAAAGTCTTAATTGTTCAGTTTTGTTTGTGATGTATTGTTGTCAAGTGCCCGATAATGTGTAAGATTTGAAAATGCAACATAATTACTTTCGTTATGGGTTTAGTTACTTTGAGAATCTTTGACATACATAAGGGTTCCATTCTAATTTCCTGTTCAAAATCAAATTTACATTCAAAACAGATAATGATACCGCTGTTGGGTGACCTATGACGAGAATAGTTCATTACGAATTCCTTAAACCGGATGAATCAATAACATCAGAAAGTTTTCTGCATTCAATGTGACCTCATTTATGATGAGTCATCCATCGATTGTCAACAGAAAAAGTACAATTTTATGGCATACCTAAACAACCTGTGAGAAAAGTGAAGAAGCTTGGACATCAGATTCTTCCCCTTTCATCATACACCTTAAGATCTTCTATTGATTATTGTTGAATACTTTAATCTCTAAACTACTTCAACAACTATTACAGTGTAAAATGGAGAAATACCAGGAATTCCTCGTCTCTCACAAGGAATACTATCAAAAAGGATATACTTTTCTGCGGGTTGGGAAAGATTTATTAAATATAACATAGAACGCGTCTTTCGTCTAAATTTTTTTAACCTCATTCTCGTTCTTAAAAACACTAACTGATTTCCAATCAACCCGGTAGGTTAATTAATTTATCAAGAGTTAAAATTGTCAAACTTAAATACAAACTTACCTACCGTCAGAAGAAGATCTATTGATTAGATGACCATATCACAAGACCCCAAGTACAGCAGATTCACTCATTGGAAGTGAATCTTTATTTATTGTACACCTTTTCTGAAAACATGAAAAAACATTGAGACCTAAGTCGGAGTTCCAATGGATTAATCTCATGGATTAGTCTCGCTTCACTGACCTTTCGATCAAGCACATTTACCATTGATCCGAATCTGTGATTCCTCTCTTACTGACTCACGACCTAGCTGACAATCCCTATTAGTGGGTGAACAATCCAACAATTGACTAATTCAATATGGGAGAGACTTTTAAGGAATGGAAAAGTATTTAAGATTGTTTATCTGTTCTTACTAGTAGAAAAAGTCATGGTTACAAAGTTAAAGTACATCGTTTCCACATCAACATTTTGTAAATAAGTAATTGTCTATTTGTTTTGCTTCCCATGAAAAATGTATATCAACTGTTCTATTGTTGGCCATGTACCAATTCGGAACGATTGGCAACAGTCGCTACAATTGACAAGTATAGAATATAAAATAATAAGAAAAATCTTATAGAACTTTTATTATTTTGCACTCTATCGTATTAGATTTGTTTAAATTGTTCAATTTGTGATTGGTTGTTTGACTGTGATACATTATCGCGGCTGGGATTTAGAAATAACAATACGCGTCAGAAGAAGGCTTAAATTTAAATAATGTACCAAAATAAGGCTCCTTCTCAAAGTTGGAGGATTTGTTCCGAGTTTTGGGAGTAAGTCTACAAGTAAGGTTTAATTAAGTTTGTGCTTGGTTTCCGAGCGAGTTAGCTGACAAACTAGTGACCGAAAAAACCTGAGTCGGTTTCGAGACAGTGTCATCCAGACAATCTGTTATGTTGTGGTTTACCTTGAGATATTATTAATAGATATTGTAGTGACTTTGGTCTTATTTTGTGGTGTGAATAAATAAACGTTTCTGATTTGCCGTTATTGGTTTATAAAAGGGTGTTGATAATTAACTAACACAATCATCGGATGTTGGACTCAGATAAGTAGTGTGACAATCATAGTGCCACTACTATAAAAGATCTTTTGATGCTATCAGTCAAATTAATGCAACTCACAATCATTTCGTGGGGTAGATGTTTGTGACAGACATTTTAACAGGTATCTCATCCGGTCATCTAAATCTATTTCAAACGTTTCAGTTTCTTTTATTTGATGTCGTCAGAGATAAGTAGTTAAGGTTGAAATGTAGGAGAAAATTTGTATTTTCTGGAGTATAATAAGAAAGAACATTGAATCCTCGTTTTCACACGAATGTATTACCAACTTAGGAACACCCAAGAAAAAGGTTAGCCAAGAAATAGTTAATACAAGTTGAATTTATATTCCAAGGTTCTTCAAGAGTCATTAAAATGACATAAAACGATTTCTAGTCATATTTTGAGCTGAAATTCAATTTCAGACATTCCTTGTCGATCAAAGTTGCACGGAAATCTTCCCTGGAAAAGACAGGTATCTGACCATGGGATGAGGGATAATAAAATTATCTCAACCATCAAACAGTGGACAACCAATCTATGAAAAATACATCGGACTCCGATTAAATGAAAGGAGATTAGTGAAAGGAGAATTATTTCCCTGGGAGGACTGATGAACCGATTTACTATTTCCCTTTCAGTGCCCAGCAAAGCCAGACAAAAGGAAAGGCCGCTTGTAATGTAGTTCACTGTGAAATCTCTGCGGATTGTTTTATCTTTCTTCTTTCGAATCAGAATGCAGAAATGAATTTTATTTAATCAGATGATTTATTGGATCATTCTTTTGATAATAAAATATATCATTTTATTTCTGTCTCAACGGTGAATGCTATTTTTAATTGTAATAATTATGTCTGATTAATGCCAATTTTCACGGGGGCAACAGTTTCCACTGGCCGCTTCGTTCCTTGAATTTCCCTCCGAGTCTCATTTAAACAAAATATTCTAGTAATATTATTTATTTATAATTTTTTTTGAAAATATTTTTTATACAATATAAAACTTTTACATAATAATATAAATAATATTAAAATATAATAATATAATAACAATAATATGATCATAACAGATTTTCTGTATTATATTTTGTATTAATTAACAAAGAGTCCTAAATGAGAATAAATTTTCATAATATTTCGTGAGGCCTCTTTAGCTTTGGTACCTTGGTCATAGTCACACAAACAACAAGTATCTGATGTGAGTATTTATAATACTTTTACCATTAAGATTTCAATAAGAAATATCCAATTATTATTACTATTATTATTTAAATTGAAATGTGATACATAAATGGTATTATTCAAACAAAAATAATACACATTTTAACAAAACATTTCATTATAGATTTAAATTGATTTTATTAAAATAGAACGTTTAGGTTTTATAATATATAAAGGGCTCATGAATAAATTATATAAAGATATAAACAGGATTAAATAATTTTAACAATGGTTTCTGTGAAGAAAAATATAAATGGCTTAATAAAAGGATTATTTCATAGAGTATGGTTGGTAACATCAGAATATAAAGAAATAAAAAGAAAATTTTATATTATCGAGGCATTGAATATTAACAAGGAATACATATTCATGATAGAAAGATCATCAAAAGATTAATTAACAAATTATTACTTTGTCCCACATGAAATGATCGATTTTATTTTGATTATCAAAGATTTATTAATTAATCAATTTTTATGATAATAATTGTTTTAATATATCAAACTGAAGAACCAATTTCTGTTTTAATTTAAGTCTAAAATTAAACAATTAGATCTAAAATGACACATCCTTTTTCCCATTTTGTAGGATATGGGTTAAAAATATTTTCGAATTTTCATTCCTTGTGATTTTAAGCTTCATCATAACACATCAGAGACAACTAGAAATATTAATTTCGCGTAGGATAATGGTTTGGTAAGCGAAAGATATTTTCAGACATTTGAGTGGTAAGCTCAGCATTAAAAATGATGTGAAGAAACAACCATTTGATGTAGTAGTTGAAAGCGATACGAAAAATCAGTTATAGAACTACCTGAAGAATTGAGTGATACCAAATTAACGATTTCTGACACCTTCATGAGCTTGGTGAAATAAAAAAGCTCGATAAATGATACCTAACCAATTAGATGATAAGCAAGAAAATTAGACATTTAAAATTTGTTCTACTTTGATTATTCGGAGCTGAAGTGATATATTACTGTTTCCAGTTGGAGTCTGTGACGAGAAGTGGGTCTTATGAAAATCGGATAAGATACTTGGATGATATACCAAAATATGGCCCTAAGCAAAGCCGTTGCCCATGGACTGTCATGGTCACCATTTAATGTTATAAAATAATTTACTTAGCCGAAGTAAAAAAAAATAATAATAAATAAATAATAATATAAGAAAATAATAATTTTTATAAGAACCTTTTAGTGAATCATATACTAAGCTCCTGGATAATTTATAAAATGAATTCTCTTTAGCTATTATTCTACAATTATATTTATATGTCAAACGATGCTATGATATAAAGGGATCAGGAAATTATAATGTACTCCTGGCTTATTATTATATACAAATTTCGCTCTCTTTTGTTTCCATTACCGAAAGCCAATTTTCAACAATAAAAAAAAGTTCTCTCTACCAGAAAACAATGTCAACTGACAGAAGTTACCTGGTGCTCTGGAAGTCGTGACAGAAGTGGGGAACTGTTCTCCCCAGGCTTTATGGAAGAGACGTTGTTATTAGAATTCTCGCCTGTCATGATAGCAGTTTGGAAATGGTTCCTAACTCCCATTAGAAGGTTTTATGGGGTACCTATTGTTATTTAAATAATAAGGGGGATTATTTCCCATAGACTGTTGAATTATATCTGCAGTGTATATCACTAACATTAATAATACATTATGTTCTAAATGTAAGGATGATGATAATCATTATTAAAATACCTCAGCCCCTTTTCTATGTTCTCAATGAATTTCGCCCAATGTCACTTATTTTTTATCTTATCCTACAACGGTCTTATCAATAGTCTTGTCACTAGCAAAAAAATATATTATTCCATGAAAACAGTCAATCATCCAGTGGATGACTGAATGGAATAATCGGGTTATTGCATAATCAAAATTTCATTTGTTTGGCTACAGCCATTGTAAAGTTATGAGA
The DNA here is from genome assembly GCA_037834085.1 of Bipalium vagum. Taxonomy (NCBI): domain Eukaryota; kingdom Metazoa; phylum Platyhelminthes; order Tricladida; family Geoplanidae; genus Bipalium; species Bipalium vagum. Next base: position 3,208 of record JBBMKC010236360.1, on the reverse strand, counting down.
CATTTTGTAGTTGTCGCTATTACTCATCTACTAAGGGGTTTGCGTTTTAGACAGAATTTTATTAATGAATAACAAAGAACATGATACATTTGATCTAAATATTTTCCTTCATTATTAACTACTTTTCCCCATCTTCCAGGCACAAGATGAATAACACGATTAAAAATGTGTGTTGGGTTAGATTGAATAAAACTGTCAATGAGTTTCTGTACCTCTTGTGTATATCGGAAAGACTATGTTGCATGGGATGGAAAAGGTGAAAATTCGTTGGATCCCACTAATATTTCTTGGTACAACAACTGATCTTGGATGTCTTTCCTTAAAGTAATCTACCAGCAACTTAAGACCACTATTAAAAACTTTTAATCAGCAATACAAAAGCAAAATTAAAACAGCCAAAACTCAAAGAAGGATAAACCACAGTTTCATCATGAAACCTTTGAAGGTGTGGCAGCGTTTGTCAAGCATTTGTAAAAATCACTATAAATCTCACTAATCCATCATTAGCGAACAGTGGGTCACAAAAGACATCATCGGATGTCCAGAAATAGATCGAGATGTTTATACAAAGACCCGTCAGCAGAGCGCATAGAACGATTGTTTGGTCATGTTTATTTATTTTGAACCAGGGGTCATCAGGAAGTTTCAGTAATCATTTCGACATCATAGATGCCGTATGGTATTACTTTTTGGTACAATCACTACCGCAATAGTAATCCTGGAAGCCACATTTTTATTATTGTGCCATCTGTTGACACTGGTTGTGTGTCTGTGTGTGCAGTATGCACGCACTAAATAACTATTTCGAAATATACACTTATAACTCAATGCTTATGTTGTCATGGTGATATCAATTAAGGAAGAATACATTTTCTAATGATGTATGGTTATTAAAAGCAAACTGAGTGTTTTAAACCGACTTTAAAATTGTTGAACTTTTATAACGCGCCTCAATATTTAAAGTTGTTTCATCAATTTTTTTGTAATAAGGTGCACTACATGTTGTCGTGGAGATAAATCCGAAAAATGTATAATCTTAAGAAAATGAAAACTTATTACATAAAGCTGAATGAAAGTGAAAATTTTAGGATTACTCGAAGTAATCATCAATAGCTTAGCTGCAGTCGTCTGAAGCCATGGTCGTAATGCGCTTCATTGGCGCTTGACTTTCACTCTTGATCTTCACTTTACCTACATGATGAAATCTTGCAAGAGAATGATTGTGTTCCAAACTTTTGAGTTTAAATTTGAGTCAACTACACCTCAGTTAATATCTAATGAGTTGCGTCCAGGGATTGGCTATCCATAAACCAGGCGACCAATGATAAAATATATTTCCGTAAAGTGATGCTCGTGTTTTTCTAGTCTTATGAGCAGGAACAGGTTCTTGCTGAAAGACACATTCTTCCATCGGCTCTTTGTTCTTCAACAGTTTTAGTGTTTAAGCATCCATTTTGAGAATTGGTTGGAAAAAGTAGAATCGCATTATCAGGCTTTCACTTCAACTCATCATTTCGCTTTAGTTCAGATCGGTATACTTGTTCAGGTATATATTTGTCAAGACATAAACTTGGGTTTTGTTCTAGCCAAACTATTTAATTATTTCTTCAGACAAGAAGTGATTCCAACGCTGCTGTTCTTCGATCATATTCTGAACCCATGACAAATATTACAAAATTCAAATTTGATTAATCTATTTTATCGATAAATTAGCTCACTTAAACAAAAATAATTATATTGATTACTCAAATAATGCTCTTTTAATATAATTTTGAAAATTTTTCGAATTTATCTCTACCAGCCTGTGGTAAACCTTTCATTTAAAACAAAAAATCAATATTTTTTTTAATAGATTTGTTTAAGAATTATTTTTATGACGAAACACAAGCAAAAAAGTATTAATATCACAAACAAAGTAAAATGTATAAAAGATTCGGAAAATAAAAATAAATAAAAATAAATGGAAAATCTTAAAGTATAAATATTAAAATATTTCTCTCAAAGATAACAGTCGCTGTCGACTTCGCCAAAACATCGTTATCAGTGGTCATTATTTATTAATATGTTCCACAGTAATTTATCGTGGCCAGTTAATTAATTTTAATTAACAATCGATTTGAAGCCGTTTTGAGCCAATGGATAAACGTCCTGAATGTCTAGACAACACAACCAAAGATCTCACCTTGATGATCTCCACCATCTCCACCTTCTCTATCGTACCATTTCCGTCAATGTCATACATCTGAAAGGCCCACTCCAACTTTTCTTCAGGCTTGCCCCCCGACGTGATATTGATGGCCAAGAGAAATTCCTTGAAATCGATTTTTCCCGAATTATCCTTGTCAAACGTTCTGAAGACGTGGATGCAAAACTCTTCTGCATTTCCGTCTGGAAAGAAACCGGAATAGACCTCGATGAATTTCTTTTTGCTCAACTGACCAGAGGGACAGTCTCTCTGCAGAAAAGGGAGCCATAGATAAATAAAACAGAAAAAATTCGTTTAATGAAGAAAAAAAACAAAAAATTTTTATTATTATTTTCTGTCTGTCATGGATGGGAGAAAAATAGGAGAGTGGGCAACAAAAATCCGGAAATAGATTTGTTTTTCCCAATCTATTTTTATTTATTTATTTTTATCATGTTTACGAATTCCTGTCGTTGGCGTTACGAGCTGCAATCATGGAAAATATAAAATAAATATAAAAACGACATTTCTCCAACGTACCTTGCAGTCTGCATAGATTGATAACTGCCACTCACAAGGCTGATAAGTCATATAATATAAAGTGTCAATTAAAACAACTTATTGGAATTTTTACGAGAATTTCTTTCGTATATTTAATATACGCATAACACATTCAATTTAGAATCGTTTATAAATATTTATAATTCATCAAAGTTTGAGCGTTGAATAAGAAATTTTAATTCCAATTTTATTATTATTTTTTTGTTTTAATCAGTAGACAGTTTTAAAAGATAAAAAATGTTTTAAGACTTTTGGGAGATGGATTACAATATCAATTGAATTTCACGATTTGGTTTCTTTAATTATTTTAAATGTTATTAAAAAATATATTTGAATATTTATTAAACTAAATAAATATAAAAAATATAAAAAATATAAAAAATATAAAAAATATTAAAAATATTAAAAATATTAAAAATATTAAAAATATTAAAAATATTAAAAATATTAAAAATATTAAAA
>JBBMKC010236349.1:0-11177 GCA_037834085.1 Bipalium vagum | reverse complement strand
AATTAATTAATTTTAAGAAATAAAAAGGTTTTTTATTTAATTCAAATCTTGCGTGATTTTTGAGACACCCTATATAATACTCGGCAACTTTTTTTTGTTTCATGAACATTTTTGGAGGAATAGAGAAAACCGAGGATTAAACTATGGAATTTTGGATTAAAATGATTAATTAAAACAAAAATAGGCTGTAATGAACGTCATCCTTTTCCAGAGAAAAGAGAATAATGACCAGCGTGGATAATTGGGATTCATGTCACAGAATCATGAAGTCCGCTCCAATTAAAAGAAACAAAGACGGAGTGGTCTGGTGAAATATACCGGGTGCGGAATAAAAATTGCGACTTGGTGCCGAAACCTCTAATATTTATCGCTTTAAATACTTAAAATATAAAATATTGGCCTTAATGTGCTCAGATTTTACCCATTATAGAGTATCACTATTTTATTTCTGGAACATGTGCAATTCCTCAGAAATTTGTTTAATATTTTAGAATTATTCAAAGTACATATAATAGGCATAGTGCAAAAATTAAATGATGAAAAACTTTATTTTTTCAGTAATTAAACAACAAAATTTTAATATCCTTAATGTTTCCATGAAATGGAAATATATTGGGTTGGCAATTAAGTTCGGTTAGTATTTTAGAAGATAGAAAAACAGAAAAATTTTTATTGATAAAAACAATCTCAGTCAATGATGTGTAGTCCATCTTTATCAATAACCTCCTTCCATCGTTCTACCAATTTCATTATTCCCCTTTCGTAGAATTCCTGAGGTTTATTTTCAAAAATCCAATCAAGATGCCTTTTGGTGGACTCCTCATTGGTGAAAGTTTTCCCGTTTAAGGAATTCTGCAACGACCGAAACAAGTGGTAGTCGAAAGGAGCCAAGTCCGGGGAATATGGTGGATGTGGCAAAACATCCCACCCAAGGCTCATTAACTCTTTCCGAGTTATCATTGAGGTATGATGCCTGATATTGTCGTGTTGGAAGACAACGCCGTTGCGATTTGCCAACCCTGGACGCTTTTCGGAAAATTTTTTGTTCAATTTAGTTAATTGAGAGCAGTAAACATTTGAATCAAACGTTGTACCAGATGGTAACAGCTGATAAATGACACCTTTATAATCCCACCAAACTGAGATCATATTTTAGGATGTAATCCTTCTTTTGATGTTATTTTGGGGGACTCAGAACTGTCCCGTGATCTTTTACGCACTACATTGTCGTAAAAACTCATTTTTCATCACCACTAACCAATTTGCTTAAAATGGGTGTCCTTCTTGTCGTTTTAGAAGCAAATCGCAGATTGATATTCGTGCTGCCAAATTGGCCTCGGTAAGTCGAGAAACGTAATCAATTTTTTTGTAGATGTTTCTAAACAGATGTGTGTGATATTTTGAGTCTTGTGGCTATTTCTTGAACCGTTTGGGTTGGATTATCATCAACAATAGCTTTGAGATCATCTGATTCAATCTCCGTCGAACGGTATGTTGCAAACAATTTCTGGCGTAACCCCCTGTTAAGGCATTATCCCCGTATAAAAGGAAATTTTTTATGAACATCCGCAGCTCGTTTGCCTTTTTTAAAATAATATAAAGAAATGTGTCTAAAATGCACCATTTTATCTTCCATATTAGAGTTTGAATTGTTGGTTAAATAATGATATTATTTAAACAATAATTGATTAATATATATCTTATGAAATACAAAATTGCTTATGCATTAAAATTTTGCTTCAAATTAATAAATTTTTTCGACAATAAGCAAATATTATTTTATTTTATTTAAAAAACCGAACGGACTTAAGTGCCAACCAAATATATCGAAAACATAAAAAATTAAAAATCCAGTTAATTATTGTACATGTTACAATACAAAAATAAAAGAGGTTCTAAGCTCATTAATTAACGAGTTTTTTAATAAGTTCTTTCAACTCTTATTTATTTTTATTTATTTCAATAGTTTCATTATCATCTTCAGACAAATAATCAATAAATTAAATAACACTAAATTTATTAACATTTTGTAACAGTCAAGTAGAATCTCTGACTAATGCTACAAATTTGATTGGTTAGACACCGACAATCCAGTTTTCTTAAAGCTTTTAAACAAAGCATGAAATATATACAGGGTAGACTAATATATTTTATAACTAATTCTATACAAGTAATATTATCAATAATATAATTATAAATAATCATAGATATTGTGACAATGCTTTAATATTTTTTTTGTTACAGACAAGTAATTTTCTTACAATTCTAATTTTTAAAATTATCAAAATAAATAAATACATTAATAATTGATATTTATATTGATTTAATTTTTTATTTAATTGTTATAATAATTGATATTTATATTGATTTAATTTTTATTTAATTGATATATTTGATAATTGATATTTTTTAAAGAGTCTTTAGCTTTTTTATTTAACAAATTTTCTAAGAGAAAAATTTGATTCTTTCATCATTAAAACGGTCGATGGGCACTCCTCGGGCATCATTTCGTTCAAAGATTCCAATATATTCCATTATTGGAAAGAAGCGATAAAGTTTAACATTAACGCTCTCCTCATTAATGCAGTTAGTAAAGCCGAACAGAAAATAATATTCATTTTATTTGTCTTTTAGATCAACAAAATAAACTTGTCAATGTGTACGGATGATCAGGTATTGACTGGCAAATTTTTATTATTATTTTATGGATTATTAGATTCATTACATGGGATGGCTGTTTTGTTTGGGGCATTCGAAGACTGTAGACTTATATTCATGTAAAAGATATTATGAATCTGAATATTCCAATGTCAAATACGTGGAACATGAGATGAAGCCTTCTGGAAACTCCCTCGACAAAACTCAGTATAAAACCAGGTAGACAAAAAAATATCTCTGTATATATTGAATGAGATTTTCATTTTTCTTTGAAAAACACTCTTAAGCCAGAGAGAGTTCATCAGATTAAAAAATAAAATAAAAGATTAGTAAAAGATATTCTCAAAATTTGAAAAAATTTGTTTGAATGTTTATGTTTTCTTTTGCTTCTTTTATCTTTAGAGACTTTTTACATTTTCTTTATTAAATTAATCAATTTTAATTTTTAATAAATTCTGTTAATCAAAATGAAATTTATTAATTTTTATTTTAATAAAAAATATTATTAAATTTATTTTATTTTAATAATAAAAAATAATAAAATTTATTTTATTTTAAAAATAAAAAATAATAAAATTCATTTTATTTTAATAATATAAAATAATTAAATTTTTTTGTCAAATTTTTAGAAAAATAATAATAAGCCAAATAATTAAATTAATATCTGAAATTAAAGTTCAGATTTTCAAGACAGTATACAAAAATAATTACTGCTTTGGTATTGAAAACAAAGTTAGCGGAAAATATTATCAAAATTTCTCCATGGTTGATTTAATTGAAATAATTCCAATAATTGAGTTACAATGGGTTCAGTTATGGCCAAATTAATCTATCAAATTCAGTTTGGAGTTTTGTCTAATTGGAAAATCCGACATTGCTAAAACAGGCTGGATTGATCAAACAATATGCGGACAGCCAAGGGTTGATGGAAAGCCAACGTTCTATTTTGTCTGAAATTGTCTATTTCGATCGAAATACTTTGATAATCTTTCATAATTACATTTACAACAAACAGTACTTTTATATTAAGAAAATGTTTAACTAATGGATTTGTTTAAATTTTCCATTTTAATCAAATGAAAGGTATAAAATAGGTTTTTGAATTTAAATGGATTTTTTAGAAATAGATCAGTTAATATTTTAATAATAATATTTTTATTATTATCATTATTATTATTATTAGATTGTAAATATGTTCATTTTTGTTGGAAGGTATTCGTGAGGAAATATATTTTGTGATCAATTAGCCGTGGAATGTATTAGTATCATATAAAAATATCGATACTCTGCAGAAATTTGAGATATTATTGATTAACCATCGCTGTCGTATTGTTTATCGATTTAAGAAAGCATTAAACTTAAGAAAACGTTTATTTTAATTGAGCGACTAATATTAACTTCATACTGAACTCATATATAAGATATTGAAGTCAGATAAGTACTAGCTTGGTTAATATTAAAATATTATCAAATAACCTTGGAGGAATCTGTTTTCATTTTTTCAAATCTTTAGTCTATTTGATACATCCTTTGAATTACAGAACTTTCATTAACAAATGACTTTATCAGCTCTACAATTAACCAAAACTAATTTCCTTCCGATCACCCTTAAACTTGTTATAACTCATGTCTTTACTTTTCAATTCGAATTGTCACTTACGAAATGTCGGTACCATTCCTTCACAGTCATTAGTTTGACAAATATTTATATTTCATTTATCTTAATATATTCTTAACTTTTTAAAATGATTCTCAAATAAGAATTTGATAATGTAATTTATTTAAGAAAACAAAGATCTTTAGAAACCTCTCCCAGTAACAAATGGTGCTACATGTTTGGAAACGGTTCTCAGAAACCCACGGCGGATCTTTCACATAAATCACAAATAAACAATCATTCCCAAGCAAATCTTTCAGAATTATCCCCTTCTTCATTATTGAATACTCAGATCTTTCAACGAACACAATATTCCAAAATAGAAAAGCCATTATTTATCGTTTTGAGAGGAATCCATTTATATCTGTTTCTGAAACCTCCGGTATCATTTCTGATCTTTGCCTGCATTTCTATTTTGTTTAGCACTCCGTAGGAGATTGGTTTTCTCCGTTCGTCAAAGTCGTCATTTCAAGAACACTGATTAACCAAAGGAAAACGGTAACAATATTTTCTTTTTTATGTATTGATTATTAACCTTATATGAAATATAGAAAGAAAATGGAATCATAAATATTTCTTTTTATTGAAAAAAAATTTGAATATTTATTTTATATCAGTAATTTTTGTGCTTTTTCCTGTGAATATAATCCATATGAAATATAGAATAGTAAGGACTAATCTGCATCTTCAGAAAAATACAACCGAACCCCTTGATCAATCATTGAAAAGTTTGAAAACACTATCACCACGTATCTTCGTGGTGATACGGTGTAGGAGACAATCAAGGAAATTCTCTCTAACCTGCAAAATTTACAAGCATTGGATTCATGAATGGACAATCACTATTACTTGCTACAAGTTAACTTAACTTTGCCACAAACACTATATGAATCCTTCAGTGTCCTTGATTATTAGGTAGATCCAACAAAGTTTCAGGCATCGTTCCGCCACATCATTCTCTTGTAAAATAGGAAACCATGAATGGGAAGTTCACAAATCACTCTTAACTTCCAAAGCTTCACACTCATTATATCTCTTCTCACAATTCACTCAACATAGGCTCATCAAAACTGTGATTCACATGAAAAAGGATAACAAAGAGTCAGTGAAAAAGAAATGCAGATATTCTAAAATATACCTATTATTAATAAATAAAATTAATTAAAAAGTGAAATATAAAATTTTTACTCCTAAAATATAACAATCGATCCAGTTCTTTCATATATAGTAAGCAACTCGACCGGCCCATTAACAGATCTGATGCTTACATACAAGTTATAAGTTTAACAAAAGAAATCACCAAAGTGTAAATAGGTTTATAGCTGGTGCAATTGTATACCTTAAAAATACGAAATATTAATAATACAGGTTTAAATAATTTTCTATGGACGTCCTAGCATGATGGTTGGAGTCTCATCACAGTAATTTGTTTGCACTTCGACACCCTAGATTGATAAAGAAACAATTGGTAATTCTAATATTTCATTTTGAAAGTTGAAGCGATTTTTTTACATCCACTGTCATCCCTCTTCATGTTGCATATCATAACATTGGGTCTTCTATAAATTGTTCTTCTTTGAATCTTTGCATCAAAAAATTCCCGAAAATTCGCTCTTATTTTCCAATTTTTCTACACATTATATTACTTGAAACCAACGTCCCCTTCTTCTGTTAAATGAATTTTGTGTAACATTTTTATTTTCTCTTTTGATTCACAGTTTTCTTTCAAGGTTTTCTTCCATTGGGATTCGTTAAAATTCTAAAATTATTATAATAAAATAAATCAAAAATTCATTTTAATTTAAAATAAGAAAATAATTCTTATTTAATTTTTGTTTAAATGTTTCAAAATAAATATGTAAATATTTCAAAAATTATGATGAATTTATAAATTATAATTTCCTTCTTAAAAATATTATGAAACATGTTTTGTTTCACGTTTTTCCATGTTATAGCGATGTTAATGCAATATAAAACATTGCCTAGGGGATTATACTGACTCCAAGAATAATGTTAACATCATTGACGTGTAATGTTAAAATAAAGAGATTAGAAAGAAAATCGAAATAATTCACTCTACAGAGATTTTAATTGGCCATGAATAAATTTCATATTCTAATACCTGCCGTAAGTTTGTTCATCTCTACAATGAAAGAATATAATTATTCACGAAAAGAAACTTAATGATTCATATTAGTTGTTTCGAATAGTTGTTACGGATAATCTTTGTTTAATTAAATCAATAATATTAAATAGAATGGAAAAAAAATTTAACAGAATCTCATTACAAGTTATAAAAGCATGGTATTCAGATGCACAAATGTGTATTATATCTGCATAAAATCATTGCTCACTTCCAAAGAATGCAAAAAAGAATTATTCATATTATTGGTTCTGCGATTACGATTTACGCTCCAAAGCATGTCTCACGAAGCACAACAAAAATTTTTCGGAAAATGCGTATCGTTTTATTTAATTGGCTGGATAGTTCACCAGATACTTATCCTTTAGGAAACCTGAGGAGCTCTGCTTTTGAAATTAAGAAATACAATACCTCAGAAGAATGCTGGAAGGTTAAGCATGATACAACATCTGCAGACCTGAAATTCATGGAATTGACTGTACATGAGTACATGAGTACAGAACTTTAAATTCGAAAAAGTACACCAAAGAACCTGGTATATAATAATTAAACTTGTTTAAAATAAAACTGGGGATGAAAGAGCTGGGAGAAATGGTAGAATTGTATAACTAATGACCAAGAAAATTGCCAACGTCCTTCAAGCCGTGATTGAACACAATGACAAGCGACTCGAAAATAAAATTGTGACAAATTATACATTTGCAAAATTCTAAACAGAATGAATTTAATCAAAAGGAGACATAAAATGAAGATATTAATGAAAACGGAGAATCAGATGTTTATTGATCACAATTGTGGTCGGTTATGGTAGAAGTCCAAAATGTAATGACCATTCTTAATGACGAATTCTATTTTACTCTCAACAATAACACTCTCTGTTGAAATAACATGTATTATTTAACTCCCGTTAATGTCAAGAACATCCAAGTTGCCAAATTTGAACTCAAAGTGCTGATCCATCAATATTGTTTTCTGATAATGGTGTTTCTATGTCGTTCATTAGCCTTGTTGTTACTCAAGAGTAACGATTTAAATCAGTGAATTAAGCAAACGTTTTGTTTCTGGGTCATCTGAAAAATCCGGTTTTAAAAGTCTTTTAAAAAATCGGCATCTCTTTCAATTCATCTCTAGAGATCTCGATATATTTCTATTCCGTTGTCTTTCTGTTGAATAGTGAGATTTTTTAGAACCAATTTTGCAAAAACCTTTCGCATGTTTAATTCTTCCTTCAAAACTTAATATATGATGCTTCAAATCCTGCTCTTCTGCAATCATTCTTTTAGTCAATCATCGATCATTTCGCACCAAATATCTAATTTTCATCACTTTTCGACGTTAACGGCCCTCCTGAAAAAGGGTCATTCTAAACCGATTCTCATCAATCTGAAAACTTGAGCTGTAAACAAAGATTCGTTACTATAAACTTTTTAAACATTTTAAACGGTCCAGAAGCAGTTTCACCAAGTATAAGACAAAATTTGATTACTTGACGCTGTTTGTAATTGTACTCACTCACTTTTTGAAGCGGAAACAAAAACCTAAACGAAAATAGACTGATGACTAATAGTCACATGAAAATAATAGATTGATGGAATTGATACTCATTGTTGATTAGCTGTTCGGCTTAACATATGACTACTTCTCAGAGTTACAGTGTTGCCAGTTTGGCAGTAAATCAATCATTATCCTTACCTAATTTACAGACCTTGTATCATCAAAAATTATTAACATGTAACCATTTTTTTAAAGTTTATTTTCTTGCTTTATTTCTGAAAACATATATTGTTCCCAACTAAGTCTAGAATGTCTGTATAATATCTGATTAAATAGAACTCTTCAAGCTAATATATTTAATATAATAATAATAATATTACGAAATCCAGTCTAATCATTATTTTTTGTATAACACTTCATTAACTTCTTTTCAATTCTTTCATTACTTTTTATTATTTTCGGTCACATTTTCATTTTTCTGTCTCCCTCGAAAATCCATGAACATTTTATTTATATTTTATGATAAAACTGAAGTTTACTTATTATATTTTTGTCCAAAAAAGTTCTTAACTATTTAATAAAATTTTAAACATAATAATATCATTATTATTATGTTTTGCAATAAATTTAAACTTTCATAAAAAGGTTTCAACAGATAGTTTTTTATTTTATAAGAAAAAATTCTCTTTTTGAAAGACAAGGACCCATCACTGGGCTATCTTTGGGATTCCACTTTTACATTATTCTGTAGGTCGTGAGCCAAAATATTTATTTTTCTCATGAAGAGCTTCTTTATTTGCAAAGCTTTGTCCTTAGTTTTGCGTTTTTGATTAAAGAAGGATATGTTGTTGTCATAACTTCGTCTAATCTCTTTAATTGTACTGAATAAAATGTCTTAACTTAATGTATTATCACCTGTCAACCGTTTTTAGAAAAGGACTTCATCACAATACCAAAAAGAGACAACATGACCTTTTTTCTAAATCTTTGTACCTTAGGTCAAGAGAAGGTCAGCTGATTTATAGATTACTATATATATTTTCTGTTTGGATTATTAAATATTATCCACCTTTTCATCCATGAAAACAATCCTTTTCATAAAACGGTCGTCCAATGGGCTTTGTAAAAGTAACTTGCAAATTTCAAGCCGTATGCTTGCCTGATTTTCCTATAGTTCATTAGTGTATATTTTTTCAAAATACAATGAAAATGTCGTTCAACAGTGAACCACCGCATGACTGTTCTCCTGTTTATATCGCTACATCTTCAACTTGTTTAATAAAGCAGACGGCTTCCAAGAAAATGGCTTTTCCAATAATGACGTTAACTTAATAAAACCTCATATTTGAGGGTCGTATTTACTCTAAAAATAGATTATTAAAACAAATTGATATAAAAGAATTCCTCGCTATTATCATAGAAGGTAAGCGAATTTAAAATCAGTAATCAATCATTTCATATATCTCGACGCACAAAACATATGTTTCATTTAGGCCATATCAACAAAATTCGACATTTTTATGGGACAACATGGAGTATTATTAGACATGTCTAATTATGTATATCTAATAAGTTTAACTGTTTCTAAAGTTATTCTTTAAATAAAGTTTGAGGCAGAATCGGTTTGACTTACCGAAACAATGCGTCTGGAAGGTCACCTAAACTCCTCACTAATCAAAAGATAAGGAGACATATGATGTATTACATTGAACAAATAACAGATATTAAGCAAACGAGCTTGATTTCCATTTACTTCCCAAACAGATTGTCAACCAGTCTTCGACATAATATAAAATTTCTATGATAATCTTTATCTTAATCTTCTTGTCACCAAATTGATAAAGAAGTTACTCCCAAATTTCAACCCAGTCTCCAGTAATACATGGAAAATCCCTACTGATAGGTATGAGTACTTTTCTCGTTTGTGGGTATCTCAATTACCAATTTATTTTTATAAAGTCAGTTTCCTTCAGACATTCGCAAAAGATGTCAAGTATCATTTATCTCTTGAAATTGTGATACGGTTCCTGATCACACTGGAAATGGAATCTCTTAATTACTTTAATAATTAAATAGTAATATTTATCTAGATTTTACCTAAGACGAAACTGATTAATCTATAAAAAGGTAAATGTCTGTAGCTAGGAAGCTCCGTGAAATACTTTCTTTCTCTCAATAACAAGTCAGGGGTGGGATGATCAGGAATTGCGTTTTACCATCCCTTTGATAATGCAGAAAATTCTATCAGATTACTTTTCAATGAAGTTAGATAAGAGAGAATTTAAAATATAATAAAAATATTTATTATTATTTATTTATTTTTATTCACATATATAAAATATTAATCCAAGATTAACATTTATTTTTGATTAATATTTTTATTATTGTTATCATTATTTCTTTAAAATGGAAAACAATTTATATATTATTATATTTATTTTATTTTATTATACGGTATGTCATATTATATTTATAGATTATTTTAATTTTATTATTATTATATATTATATTACATTTATAGATTATTTTAATCTACTATTTTTAGATATAATCAATAATTCTAATTCGTTAATAATATTTTTACGAATTTAAGAAATAACGGGAGGTCCGAAACTTTTGGCACAAAAATAAAACATTTTTCTTAGTCATTTTTTAATTTTTTTTTTCATAAATTTTTTAATACAAAAATACAATGAGACAACCAACACAACTGCACATTTACATAATGGCGAGAGGTCCCTCAACTTCATGTTTTGGAAATTTTTCTCCAATACCAATCATCATACTTTGGACGTCACTTACACCATTTTCTCGTTTTAAATGTTGTCGATTTTTAGCTTCCCAGCCTCCACCATGCACCTGTAGACTCAATAATCGCCAAAAGTCTTCAATTGGTGGAGCTTGGGGAAGATTCGGTGGATTTACTTGTTTACGAACAAATGGTACTTTTCTTTCATTTAACCATTTTTGTGTTTTATCGCCATAATGAGAACTGGCTAAATCCGGACAAGATATATATTTGTCATTGGCATGATGCTCATTAATAAGTTTCAAAAGTTTGGTTAAGCATTTCTTGTTTAAGTCACAGCATTTACCGTTGTTCCTCTTATTGACCAAATATTAGGGTGTCCCATAAGTCTTTAGACATTTAATGACATCATTTTCTTAGTCACATATCTTTGTTACCTAATAATTTTTTCTTATCAAATAAAGGTTAGTTATAAT
>JBBMKC010236338.1:0-11177 GCA_037834085.1 Bipalium vagum | reverse complement strand
ATTTCACTCAGCATAGCAATTTGGTACATTCAAAAAATATAGGAAAACAAAAACGAAATCAAAGTCCAAATATTCCATCCTATCACTAATTCTAAAATTATGCTCCTTCGCCGTCTTGTCATAACGTTCCTTGTACCTCTCCTGGCCATATTTTATATTAAGTTCTGCTTTCTCCCATGCCACTTGAAATCTATTTATAATCTTCTTTATCATCTTCTTCTTCTAAATATTGCGAGATCGGCCTCACATACAAAAACGAAATCAAAGTCCAAATATTCCAAATCAGAGTTTCATGTAATATTTGTAATGGTTTTCGAAAGTAACACAAATGTATCGGTATTTAAGAATGAAAAGTAATGCTGAACAATTAAAATTAAATGAATAAAAATCAATTTTTTATAAAAAAAATAACTTTTACGAAAAATTTAGATTTTCAACATAATTTTGTAAATAAAAGAAAGATTTTGAAAGATTTCGAGATACCTATTTACAAGATTATGGAATGGATTCTTGTCATTCTTATTCTTTTGCTGGATTAGCTTGGGTTGCAGGAATTAAATATTATGAAGAAAGTTATGATGTGTTATTTTTTGAAAAAGGGTTTCGTAACGAAGTAAGTTTTGGTTTAGAAATATGTATCATAATATAGTATATTAGAAATTTGTTACCATTTTCCTTAATCGAAATATGTTACTTTAGCTCGAAATCAGTAACTCTTCACTATTTAATGTTCTGCCCGTTTTTCTAATTACAGCTAGACAAATTGAAATTCGAATGAAATAAAACTACCACAATACAACCATATTTCTATTCGCACCCAAAATTGAATCAAAACAATCACAGTAGTATTTTAATACATGTCAAAAGAGTACCGTTTACACAAATCACAAATTCACAATCAATTGTCTAAATATAATACATTAAAGAGTTAAAACTGATAAAATGTCTGAAAATCAACTATTTTTATTCGCAAATCAATGATAAATATCGTCAATTTAAACACAAATGAGCTATAAAATAATCTATGATTAAAAGCAATGTTCAATTTAAACAAAGTATCATGAAGTTTAAAAGAGGATTAAAAATTAAGAATTAAGAAAATCGAGAATTTTATCACCGGGAGTGACAATGGGTACCCAGGTCTTCCTCTAAGCCCTTTTCAGATCATCTAGGGAATCCCAAGCTCGCTGGGCCCCATTGTGAAATCCTTTTGCATGTTCGTCAAAGATGAGAATAAATGTAAATACTGGAATACAATAATCTTCTCTTCGGCAAATGTCTTCGGTATAAACAATAATCTTCTCGTCTTCTGTAAAAATTACTACGTACCAATCATACAACCGACTGGTATTTTTTATCACTAGCGTAAAAGGTATAAAGAAGAAAAACAAATACAAGATAAAATATCCAATCATTCCCTCAACTATACTACTTGTTAAACATTCGAAAGACCTTCCTATTCATATACCACCTCTGGAGCTTCCTGAAATTTTGGAGAATGACAATTACAGTATTGAAGACAATGATAGGAATGATGAAGACAAAAACCAAAGTTATTTTTAAAAGACAAACTTGACGACCTTATTTTAGGTTTAAATTTACCAAAAGCTGAGTTGGCTTCAAGACTCCAAAAAAGAAACTTTTTAGTAGCCCGTACTTCGATATCATGATCTAGGATTTCACAAATTCTTTTAAACTGATGATCAATTGATATACTGCTTTGACATTTTAAAGTACAATGATGCGGAGTGGAGGTTGTTTATTGAAGCGCAGTTTAAAAGCTGTTTTTCTTTACAATGGTAATACAGTGGCATCAATTCCAATTGCACATTTCGTTAATCTTTAAGATGATAAATTAGTATATTGTTGTGACATTTCCAGACTGATTTCATATATGGGTTTAGACTCTAAACTTTAGAGTACTTATCCGCTCCGCTCAGAAAAAACGTTAGGGTCCTGTCCTGTTAATTTTGGTTTTCCGTACTATTCCATTTATTATGTTTATCATATAGTTTTAAAAAATTAATTATAATCATATAATAATAATAATAATAATAATAATAATAATAATAATAATAATAATAATAATAATACTTTTATTTTTAAATATTTAAATGGACATTAAATGATAAATAAAAAATAAGATCATTGCAATAATAAAATAAATTGTGATGAAGTTACATTTTGAACTATTGTTTTACCAATTCTTAAAATAAAGATTCCTAAATGCTAGAAAACTCATTAGAAGTTTTTTTCTAAAATGTCAGTTTCGAATGGTTAAGACTAGCATGAGTTGAAGAAATTGTAGTTTGTACCTTGTAATTACATTTTTGATAGGAAAAACAAAGATCCATGTCATCTCAAATGATATTTCAATTTTAAATTTAGACTTTTAACAATTGTAAACAATCAGGCATATGACATTATGCACTATTCACATTCAGCTGCCTGCATTCATTCCTCAACATAATAATAAGAACTATTTTTAATTTTAGAAGTGAACACTAAATGTTTTGACATTTAGAAACGATTTTTGGTGAAAAATAATGTTTTTCCTTTCTAACCACCTAAAAAACCAATAATGCTGCCAACTTATACTATGTACAATGTCATTAAACGGTTATTATTAAAAACATATCCAAAAATATTTGTTTAAATATATTAATTGTTTTATGTAGAAATTTTCATGGACTCTTTAATTTTATTTCTGTATGAATCTAAGGATTTTTGTTATCCACATCACGTAGGAATTCTGTAAATGTACGGACATTTAACAGAGAAAGTTTGTTTTTGGTCTTATGTTGAAGAATTCATGTAAGCAGCTGAACATGAAAAATATTTGAACTCTTAATATTTAATCAAATTCATGTAACATTAAAAATAGTCAAAATAGTGAAAGTAATATTAAAAAAACAAAACTCTGCTCAATGACAAGTTGTTTATTATTAAGATAATATCATTGTTAAAGAATATATAAATAATAAAAATATAATTATGATTATATTATTAGTGCTACATTTTTAATTTTTCGCTCTTTCTTTAGAAACTTTTTACATTGTTCTTGAAGCAGTGTGTCTATAATAGATTCTTAGGATTTTCCACTTAATATTTGACGTATTAATATTTTCATCATTTGAAATAATCTGAAATGATGTTCCAAAGAGATGTCCCAAAAATTTACTGAAATATGAGATCCATTTTGATCAGGGTGATACTTTTATTTTAAATTTAGACTTTGTAAACACTTTGAAGACATCTGTTATTTTCTATGAAGGATTTTCAGCTGTGCACATTACGGTCTCTGACAAGAGATTTGTTTTCCAGAAAAAACCATTCATAATGGGATTTGGAGATTGAAATCTGTCGACATTTCAACTTCAAAATGTGTATAAATACGACTTTTTATTCAGTTTGCTCATGTCTTCAAAAGTCTACAAACAATGAAAGCGATTTTATTATTTTTACTCGTGCTCTCCAGCACCAATTTACTTTGTTTTGGTAAGTAACAATATTTCATTGTGCTCATTATTTCATCCCCTTTATTACTTTTATTATTAAATTATTATTTTGATAATAATCTCATATTAATTCCAAATAGGTCTCTTGGACGTCTGTCTTTCTCTATTAGACCTCGGAACATGTTCGGGATCAAACCCAAGGTATTATTACAACAGTCTGACGAAGACTTGCCAGTCATTTAATTACGGAGGATGTGGAGGAAATGGTAACAACTTCCTCACTTATGATGACTGTCGCAAAGCTTGTATTTCGATTTTGTGAAATCGCTCACTGTCATCGTAAATATTAAATATATTCTCGTATAGCGTCTTATCCTTGTGACTTGTTATCTGAAAATATAAAAGGTTATGTGATCATTTGAAAGTACATTAAAATACATAAATAGGGAAGCGAATAAATATTCTCAAAATTAAAACAATAAAAAGCTAAATAATTTGATGTGAAGGATGTAATAAAGGGATATTTTTACCAACCTTTATTTGGTTATATACTGATTGTAGGAAATCTTTCTACTAGACGTAGACGACCATTGCTATTAATAAACGAAGTATTCATAACATAATTATTTTTATTTATTTATATAAATAGGAAAAGAATAACCACAAAAAAGGTATGAGAAATGTTTCCATAGAAATTTTCTAATCTTGACATAATATTAAATGAATATCATTTCAATAAATACTGTATATTTCAAGACATGGTCAAACATGACTTTTTAAGTTTAATTAATTAATTATTAATTCTTAATTTATCATTGATAAGTGATTGAGGTTACAATATATATTTTGTTTTAGCTTAAAGTTTTTTTTATCAAATGATTTTTCAGTTAAATCACAATTTATTATACACTTTGGTAGATATGGAATTGTTAAAATCCTAAAAATTTTATAATGTGTGGAGCTATGTGCTTAGGGCTTAAGGGTGAAGGTTGTTCTTTATAATTTAAAAATAACTAAAAAGATGAATTGGATTTACAAAATATATTTTATTTTAAAAAAAGTAATTACAAACAAGTTGGTGATTATGGACCTTGATGGATTTTAAAGTTTAACCATGTGATTTTAGGATAGAAAAAATTCTCTCGCACTTAGGCTCAGAGGTCCTTAATTAAGGAAAACAATTTATTTCACCGCCATACTAAGTGTGTGAAATAAAAACAATAAAATAAATAGGTTACAAGAAATGATAAAATTAAAAAATTAATTGATGCTCAAGTACTAAGTTTGAACTTTTACTTAGGATGAATTTTAATATATTTAGTTCACTTTTTCTTGTTCACAAAACAAGTGAATGAATGATCAAATGTAACTTTGTCTTAATTATAAGACAGGCAAATAAGTATTTTGAAATTGAAAATAATATTATTATAAAATCAAATTTTATTTTCAATTATTTTGAAAATGAAGGTTTTATTGTGATTGTTTTTATTCAACCGAGTTTACACTTGTGTAATAGTTTCTATAAAAACGAACACGATAGTAACGAAGTGAGGAGTTAGAAGCTCTAGCTGAAAGTTACATATTTCATGGAGAAAAATAGTAACAATTTAAAAGAAAAAGAAAAAGGTTGAAGTATAACTTTATCATTCTTAAGCTTTGTCCTGAATGGAAGATAAGCAAAATAGTAATAAACATAATAATAATAATGATTATTAAAAGAATAAATTATTTTTTTACATCTGAGATTCTTTGTGTAGTTTTCCTTAAAATAGCCTAAGTCGCTTTCTAAGTCCATATAAGGGTTTTTTAATTCCCTTCTAACTAAATGAAAGAAGAGAAATTAATTTTCATTTTTATCACACATGGCTTTCATTAAAAGAGAATTACAGAATTGATAAGTCTCCTTTTCCTGAAGAGGACTTTTAGCAGTAATGAATTTTACCAAGTTTGAAGCAAATTGAAAGCTGCTTATACCAACCAGTTCTCCATTCTGAAATCTGATGGTCTAAATGGCCAATTTTAACTACAAAGACAGCTCTCGGAACGGAAGAGCATAAACAAGAGAGAGAGAAAAAAATAAAAATTGTAAAATTGGCAATATAAAAAAAATTGAAAATTGAAAATTATTTGGGTTTTTTGGAAGGGTAAGTAGAAATTTTGTTTTGCTTTCTAAATAGAAATTTTTCGATCGATTTAAAATGATAAATTGAAATGTAAAACCTTATTAGCTAACTTAGTTGTAAAATGAAGGGAGTACTTGGAAAGTCAACTTGCATTAAAACACTAAATTGTGGTAAAAACATTTAGTACGTTTTCAGTGAATATCATGTTCTCATCTGTTTGGAATTATGTTGGGGTTTATCAAGACGTTTGAGGGTTGACGGATGCTCTAGTAGACACAGGCAACCTACGTGGAACTGGAACCAAAGCCGACAAAAGGTAACATTGTGAATTATTTGATTAGCAAATTATTTGTTAATTATTTAGCATTTCGTTTAATTATTTCATTTTTATTTGATTTAATCTTACTTTTATTTCATTTAACTCGACTAAAACTTATAATTGTGAATAACTTTGGTTGGAAATAATCCTTGAAGACGTGAATATATTGAATATATTGGGTTCAATTGTCAAATGAATATTCAGATAATAATAACATCAATTATCAAGTTTTGGATAAACAATTAAGAAAACGATGATACAGATTAATAATGTCCGAATTTATTATTACAATTTTAAGTACTAGTGATAACAATAACGTAATAAATGATACTAAGGAAAAAGTCAAGTAAAAAATCTCAAAAATAGATTTAAAAGTTATAGGACAAAAAATAAAAAGAAAATAAACTTATCTCACCACTTTTATCCTTCTCAGATCCTCGGACTATTAACTGAGCCCCTACCGTAAATGTGAAAAAAATCTCACCACTTTTATCCTTCTCAGATCCTCGGACTATTAACTGAGCCCCTACCGTAAATGTGAAAAAAATCCAAGAAAAATAAATATATTTGCCATTTTAAAAATTTCTATTAATGTAATAAGCGCATTTATCATTTTAATTACTTTAATAAAAAATTGCCTAACCAAAACCATGTTTTCCTAAAAGAAATAAATATATAAATTTGTTTATTAGATATATTATTTAAGTGTAAAGTTTGTGTTTTACCTTTTGCAAGATTTCTTTCTTCACAATGTCTTGACAAAAAGTTTACATTCATAGATTTTCCATGCTTTATTCTATTGATTAAGTTGAATTCATTAATAAGATTTAAAGTTAATTCTGGAATAAATAGATTTAAATCAAGTAATTTTATTTTTGCATCTCCTTTTGATTCATAAAATTTTTCTTTATTTATAACTATTTTCTTGTAAATGTAATTTTTCCCTTCATATTATAAATAATTCTATTATAAATTGTAAGAATCCAAACATTAATTCTAATGAAAATTTTCCTATAAATTTAACTTGATTATACACTTTTTCTAATTTTATATCCTTTATTATCTTTGGTTTGATCTTCTTTTTCTTTATCTGGAATCCATTTAAATATTTCCACATCATGATTTTTATCAATCATTATAAAATTTGTTATAGAATTTGATTGGTCTAAATTTTGAATTGTTTCTACTTTTGATGAACCTAACTTTAAAGTCACATTAGAAAAAAGGAAAGAAATTGTTTTGTAAAATTATATTTTCACCTGGTTTTATATCTTCGATTTCAAAAACCATGATTGTTTCTCATAAATCTAAAGCATTTACTGATTGTAATAAAGAAAAGTTAGATTTTCATTTTTACTTAAATTTGTTGCTGTTGCAGGAGTTAAGGATATTTCTAAATAATCACACTTTATGTTGTTAAGTCTTGGTGATAATGATAATTATTATTATTAATATTATCAAAATTTAAATCCATCATTTTTGTATAGAAAATTAGCATTCATTAAAATGTGAAAGGTAAAACATTCAATGGATTATTCACTGTCAAAAGCTGAAGATAACATTTTCGTGTTTAGTCTGTGGTTACCTCATGAGAGCTTTGTTCAAATTAAAACATTAAAAACATTTATATTTTTCTTTCAAATGATTCTTGTACAAAACACTTAATTCAACCTTTTCTATAATAGTTTATAAGATTTTAGGATATATATTCTCTCTCTGTTTTTGAAATTTTTAAATAATCTGGAGACTCCAATCAGCAACATCTCTCAAGCCCATTCAAAATCCCATCAACAGCAAAGGGCAGATAATCAAGACATTAAAAATCATTTTAGAAATTTAATCTCTGAAATTTTTGTGATTTTATTTTAAAATTTTGTGTAATTATATTTTAGTGAGTATTTTTCTTAATAAACGTTGGATTTTTTTATTAATTTTTGTTTTGTGTTAGTAATAGTAATATGGCGGCACCCAACCCTTGAACCCTTGTTTTTTCGAAAAAATTTCACTTTTCAAAACCCCCCTATTGGACGTTTTTTTCACAAAAAATGAGTTTTTGCACCATTTTTCTCATTTTTTAAACATTAAAAAAAATTAAATTTTCGGTTTTAAAAACACACTTTTCGGCTATTATTTTCAATAAAAATGTTAAAATTGTTAAGTTTTGTGAAGATGTGTATAGTTTATCTCAATCTGACCCCTTAAGGTAGTGTACCAATCATAAATAAGGCGAACAAAAATGATTTTTAAAACTTTTATTTTCAATACAATTTTAACAACTTTTTAAAAGGTTTTTTCACAAAAATCAAAAGGACAATAATTAATTGAAGAAGATATCAATCTACACGAGGAAATGTGTAAACTCCCTGAAGTAAAAAATCGAATCTGATAACTAGTTTACCAGGTCGTAATTGTCAGAATTAAACACAAAAAGAAGAGAGAAGAATTAATTTTATAAGACCAGAAACGGGAAGTTATATTCACGTTCTGTTTAATTAATTAATTAGTTAATTAAAGTGAATATGATAATTCACTTACGCTTTAATTTTTTAAGTGAGTTGTAATAAACTCTATTTTTTCAAAAAATCAATTTTTAGTTATAATAAACTAATTGTTAGAAATTTTTGAAGGTTGATTTTTATGATTTTTCTTTGGGTATTTATACTAATTTTTAGCATGTGTGCTAGGATTCCTATGATTATCATTGGTGTATTTTTAAATGACGCCATTTCCCTTTTTTCTATTTGACGTCATTATTCATGTTATTGTAATCCTTTACTGACGTCATTTATTTATTATTACCATTCTTTATTACTATCACCATTATTATTACCACTATTATCGCCATCATCAGTCTTTTTACTTTATTACTATATTGAGTTTTTATTTTATTATTTTTATATAAAGTTCTTAAAAAATCAATGTGTTAATTTTATGATCTTGAATTTCTTTGTGGACTTATTTTACCATTTAATCGATTAATTTTGCGTAGGTTTTTATTATGTACTTGAATTTCTCAGTGGAAATATATTTTGCTACTTGAGCTTCTTAATTGATTAATTTTGCGCAGGTTCTTATTTTATTATGTTCATTATTACTTTTATTTTTAGGTACTAGGACATTTCTAATTCTTCCCACAGGTTTATTTAACATTATTTTTATTAATTTATTAATTTTTTTAGATCCGAATCTGCTCGCTTCTTGTCCTGTTTTTTGTGGATATGCCTTCAGGTTAGAATATTATATTCTTTTCCTTTATTATTTTTATTAGTTTATTTTCCTTTATTATTATTATTATTAATTTAATTGTTTAAAAAAATATTTATTACTTTGAAGTATAAATTAAATTGAATATTTATCATTCTAAAATTACAAACAAAAGACGTAATCATTATAATGTTCGATGATAATATCACAAATAAAAGTCGTAATCTAATTAAAATGTTTGATTGCAATTATCTTTACCAACTGAACCAATGTTTGATGACAAACTATTATCTTCCCCACCACTTGTTTTATCTTCTTTTCTTTTTGATTGATGATTCCCACAAAATGAACGATTTTCTCATTTTAAAAATTTATAAATTAAATGTTTATTTTAAAAAAATCGGAGAAAAATGGTATTGTGAATTTTGTGAAAAAAATATTTCTAAAAAAAAGTCATAATGAAGATACAACAAAATGAAAAAAATATTAAACGAAAAAACTACGAAATCTACGAAACATACAACAACGTCAACGAAAAAACAACGACTAAAAGTACTTATGAAAAAAAGTACTAATAATAGTAATAATGAAAATATACGATTAACATTTCCAGATTTTTTCAAAGGAGGTTATTTACAATCAGCAATAACAAATAATAAATTTACAATTGGAAAATAGCCAGGAGAATTTCATTTAAAATCTTTAAATCCTTTTAATAAAACAAATCCTGTTCACAATTTTACTGGTCAGGCTCGAATTTAGACAAAAAATTAGAAAATTATGAAGAAATTATAATTAATCCTTCAATCCCTCCAATTCCAAAACAAGATTCAATTCCAATAAATTGAATTGATCAAGCTGCAATGAAACATGTAAAATATTTTTCTGAAGATTTAAAAGATAGACATATTGCTGATGTTGAAATGATTCATGAAATCAACAATATTTTAAATCCAACTCTAAGAGAAAAATTAGAAAGAACTTTAATAAAATTAATTATGAAAGAAAAAATACTTTTTGGCCGAGGAATTCCAAGAGAATCTAAGAATATTGCAAAAGAAAAATTATTTGAAAATAAAAAAATATTAGCAAATGAACTTCATAAAGAATTTAGAAAAACTAAAGATTTCCTAAAAATAAAAGTTTTCAAAGAAGATGATATTTTGTCAACAGATTTAAATTTTGTTCCAGGACAAAAAGATTATAAAATAATTCTTACAGTTATAGATTTATTTACAAAATTTGTATTTGCCGTTCCTTTAAAAGATAAAACTGGAATTTCCAGCACAAATGCCTGTGAAAAAATATTTAAAGAAAATCAAAGAATCCCTAAAAAACTTTGAGTCGATAAAGGAACAGAATTTTATAATAAAACTTTTAAAGAATTTTGTGATGATAATGTAATAGAAATTTACTCTACAGAGAATGAAGGAAAAGCTGGTGTTATAGAAAGATTTAATAAAACTCTAAAAAATTTTATGTTTAAAAAATTTACAGAGCAAGGAAATAAAAAATAGATTCATTTATTACAAAATTTAATTAATTTTTATAATAATAAAGTTCATTCATCAATTGGAATTTCTCCTAATGAAGCTTCTAATAATCCTGATAAGTTACAAATAAGAAATGAAAATTCTGAAGAAATGGACCTTAAAAACTTAAAAACAAAATGTAATATTGGAGATAAAGTTAGAATTTTTATATATAAAAATAATTTTGAAAACAGTTATACAACAAAATGGACAGAAGAATTTTTTATAATAAATAAAGTTTATTTTACAAATCAAATAGTTTATGGAATTATTGATAAAAATGGAGAAGAAACTTTAGGTCGATTTTATGACAATGAATTACAGAAAACACAATTTTAATTATCATTTTTGTTTTAACCCTTTTTTTTATTGTTGTCAAAATTATTGTTGACTAAGATACATTAATAAATTTAACAATACTTAAATAATTTGATCTTGAAAAGTAAGGTTTTATTATTATTGTGAAGATTTTAATAATTAAATAAAAGTATAAATTAAATTTTGAATAAAAACAAGTATAAATTTTAAAGCTCAATATATT
>JBBMKC010236327.1:0-11177 GCA_037834085.1 Bipalium vagum | reverse complement strand
AAATAAACAATAATTCACGGAGATTTTTTAAACTAGATTTTGAAAATTATGTCCTTCAAATGACCACCACTTTCTGCTTCACAAAATTTGGCTCAAAAAGAGTTTTCCATGACACCTGCTAAAACGTCCGGGTTTATTGCTTTAATTTCGTCAAGAATATTGTTCTTTAATTATTGAGTGGACTTTGGCTTATTAATATAAACTTTATCCTTCAGATATTCCCAAAGAAAGTAATCTGGTGCTGATAAATCTGATGAACGAGAAGGCCAGTTGAATGTCAAATTTTTGGAAATTATCCGATTACAGAAAATCTCACATAAGAGCTCTATGGTACGTTTCACCGAGTGTGCGGGGGCTCCATCTTGTTGAAACAACATCAATTTAATGTCTGCAACAGCAGAAAGCAAATATGTTTTTATCATATCGCGAAATCGCTCAGCATTCATGGTTACAGCATTCCCATTAACATCCTCAAAGAAATATGGCTTTATGATCTTTTCATATGAAACACTTCACCAAACTGTGCATTTTATCGAATGCATTTCTCCCTGGTGAACAGCTCTTGAATTTTCAGATCCCCATATTCTATAAATTTGCTTCTTGACGAATCCATTCAGATAAAAGTGGGATTCGTCACTCATTATCAAATTCTACAAGAAGTTAACATTTGCAAGTACCATTTTTTGAAATTTCTGGACATAGGTTAATCTTTGTAGTTGGTCTGCCTGCTTCAAATATTGCAACATTTGAATTTTGTATGGAATAGTTTTAGTTCCCTTACCAGAATTCGTTGTAAGGATTTTCAAAAAATGCCTAATTGCAAAGAACGTCTTCGAGTTGATGTTTCTGGGTCCTCCACAATACTCTTTCGTACTCGTTCAATAACATCTTTATTTCTGGTTTGGCACGGTCTTCTCAATCTTCGCAAATCGTTTACGGAACCCTTGCCTCGGAAACGTTTAATTAATTGCATAATCATAAAGGCTGTTGGTGACTTCTTATTTTTACGATATTTAGGTTGAGTTTGGATTATTGAATTATAGTATGGAAAATAAAATTCTACGATTTTCGTTCGTTTAGATATTGCATATCTTTGTGACATTAATTTCCTGAAATCCATTTTTATATCTACAGTTATTTCAAAATAAATAAATATTGATTTTATTTTTTATGAATTTTTAAATTTATTAATTAACTTTTGACAACCCTGTAGAAATAAAGTATAGATTTACAGAAAAAAATGTTAATGAAATGCGAAGTATGTGTGTAAAGCGAACAGATTTAAAATTTTTAGAAGAGAACATAAAATTCTCGAAAGCAAATCGTCGGTTACTGGACTGGATTAAAATCTGAAACTTAATTTCTCCAACCCAAAAAGGCATCATTCAATCAGACGGTTGTAGCGAGCATAATTCTGCTATCAATAGTATAAAGGAGATGGTCAATCGATTAAATCACAATAAGAAAAAATTATCCTCTCTTCACTTGTGTTTTCTTGATTTAGCGGATGCGTTTGGGTCAGTTCCCCATTCCTTAGTATGGCTAACCCTAGAGAGAATGGGCCTTCAAATTCGAACGATCAATCTCATTAAAAATCTTTATGAAAACAGTCAAACGATATATATGTGTAACCATATCTGCACGGATCCAATCTCTATAACTAAAGGAGTCAAACAAGACTGTCCGTTATCGATGTCTCTTTTTTGTCTGGCAGTCGACTTTATGTTTGGAGAAATTGAACAAATTGATGGAGGATACGACGATGGAATAAATATATCATCACTAGCATATGCTGACGATATCATGCTATTAGGAAAAACCTTTGGAAAAATTCAGGAGACTTTATCGAAAGTTGAAGAGCTTGCAGAATTGGCTGAGCTGCAGTTTCGACCAAATAAATGTGGTTACTACGACCACAATCTTACATAACAGGAGTTGTTGGAGTTGGAACAGCAGTAATGACAGGAATTTCAA
Source organism: Bipalium vagum (assembly GCA_037834085.1). Taxonomy (NCBI): domain Eukaryota; kingdom Metazoa; phylum Platyhelminthes; order Tricladida; family Geoplanidae; genus Bipalium; species Bipalium vagum. The sequence continues at coordinate 9,203 of JBBMKC010236327.1, read as the reverse complement.
CGTTAGGAGTTGGATTAATATTTTATATTCCTATCGGTACTGCAATTTTTGGAGCTGTAAATTTATTTATTTCTGAAACTATTTCAAAAAATATTACTTTTAAAACGAAAAAACTTTACAGAGAAATTTTTGAGTCTATAGAAAATTCAATTAATAAACTTTATATTTTCGACTTAAAGCTACAGAAGATAAAATTTTAACTAATGAAAAAATTGAACAAGCAAAAAAATAATTCAAGAATGTATAGAAAATATTAAAAAAATAAAAAATGGAAATTTTATTGAAAACGTTAAAAATGAAACTAAGAAAGAGTTGAAAATCGAATTGAAAAAAAGGTATACAAAAAAAGTTAAAAGTTTATAAAAAAAATTTATTTTTTAAAAAAAAATGTGCTAAATATCTAATAAAAAATATTTGAATTAAACAAAATTTTATATTTATTAGAAACTTTTACTATCTTAAAAATGTTGAAATTAACTCTCTTCAAAATATTTATGAATTTTTAATAATAGAATATTTTTTCTACCCCTGGCAGGCATAGCAGTTTTCCTGCACTATGAATTTCCTTGGGAATTTTAAATAGAACATCTTCTTTCAGAATATCCACAAAAATCAAACTTCTTTATGTTATTTCTTATTTCAACTAGATTTTTAATGTCACCAGTTAATATATTTCTTGTATAACGCGTATTCATACTATAAAGAATTTTGGATTCGTCAATAGTAAAAACATCATCATTTTCTTCCTCATATAAAAATGGTATGTTTTCAGAAATATAATTATTATAATTAAAATTATCAAAATTATTATTATTTGGATTTGTTTCGGAAGCTATGCTTCCAAGAGCTTTGCTCGCATTTGTAATTCTTTTATACCCCTTTTTTTAAAAAAAATGTTTTATTTTTTTTTCAAAAAATATAAATGGATCCAAAACAAAATCTAATTGATACTAAAAATGAAATTGAAATATTAAAAAATTGATAGCTTTAGAAGAAAATTTTAATAAAATAATAGATGAATGAAAAGAACAAAGAGGAATTCAACAAGACTAACGTAGCGTCCAATGCATCAATGGGCCTAATGAGGGAGCCTTACATTTCAAATCTGAAAGGGTGATGACAAAGAAGATTCATCAAAATATGCACCAAATACTTCTAGAGTATTGTTGCTAAAGAGAAAGAGACATGTTCATTAGTTTTATGCGTAATAGATATAGAGCTAAGAGAAGCATATAATTGCCATGACATACAGTGCTCCAATAATTTATTGACGCACTTACACATTTAGTAATGTTGAATGTTTATAGCAAATTAACTTTATTGAAAGTATCATATAAGCAAGGTAAGGATATGCTAATATCACTGTACAATTTTTATCAAATTTTAAACAATATACACAATTTAATTAAAAAAAGAACTAAGATTTAGCAAAAAAATTTCCAAAAATTTATTGTCACACTTTATAAAACACATTTTGTAATCATCAAAAATGACTTGTACGTGGTGCGCCCAATAAGTAGTGAGACTAGCATAGAAAGAGATGCACGAATATTATAATTTTTATTTAACATAACATATTACAAAATTACAGTTTATTAATATTAGTTTACTGATAGAGAGATGAAAGAAAATCTCATTTTTATTAATTTTAGAGAAGAATTATTTTCATTTTTTGTTAATTAATCATTAACTAATTCTTCATGTTTTAACCTTTTATTTTAAGGATTGGCAAACCAATTTTTAAAAAAATAAGTATTGTTTTGTAATAAGTACAAATTATGACTATTTAGAAACATTTCTAAAAAATGCAACCACAACTAAAAGAAGAATGGAAATTTAATTGTACTTTATTACAAATTTTAAAAGTCTTTAGTTCAGATGCATCACTTTTTAAAAAAATTAAGATATAAAATCGAATGAGAATAAATCTTTATAGAAAAATTTTTCACATTTGTTTTATTAAAGTTAGATTCAACATTAGTAGAACCAATTGGAAATATTAGATCTAAAAAATATTGGAAATATTATATATTATATTATATTATATATTAAATTATTATATATTAATAAGTTATTAAATTTTTTATTGGATCTAATATTTCCAATTGGTTCTGCACTAATGTTGAATCTAATTATTTTTTCTAATTATATAAATATTTTCTAATTATTTGGATGGATATCTGATAAATTAAATAGAGAAAATATTAAAATGATTTATTTTTCTGGAAATTTATATCATTAATTACATATTTTTATAATATAAAAATTAAATTTATTAATCAATAGAAATGATAACATTTTGGGAGATGTCGTTAGAATATCCGTAAATTTTCTCAAGATAAAAAAATCTCTCACTTTTATCTAATAAAGCATCGTTTGTTGAAAATTTCGTATTTTTTTGTCAACCAGGATAATAATTAATAAATCACGCGTCATCAAATTCCATATCATAAATAAAGAATAACCTTGTATAAAGAATATGAATATAAATTTAATTATAATGAAGATATGCCAATGAATAATAATAATTTTGAAAATTTTGAAAAAGGAAATGGTTTAAGTATAAATGTATTTATGCTTGATTGTATTGAACGAGAAACTCGTGGAGAACATATTCATTACATATTTCTTTATAAGATAACAATATCAGACTGGAACAATATCTCTATTATTTAATAAAAATCATTATATTTTAATTAAAGATTTTAAAGATTGGATATATAAGAGACTTTTGTAAAAGGATTATAAATGCCGAGCTTCATTTTTAAAATTTTTTTATTTCTTTCATCTTATACTTTTTTTGATTTTTGTTGTTTTACACACTAAGTAGGACAGTGAGACAAATTTTTTTCTTCATGGAGGATTTTTATATTTTTAAGAATCATGATAAATAATATATGACCAATGAGTAGTTAATTTATAACTACGACCTATCATAGATGAAATATTTTGATAATTTAATAATGCTGATGTGAAAGGAAATTGAATGTACGATTTGGCGGATCACAGGACATATTTAATGAAGATATAGAGCTGCGCGAATTGGAGCTAATTGTGAACTTATTTGAGGCTGAATCAAGAAGAAAAGTGAACTATAAAGATCTATTGAGTTCTTGTGAGATATTTGAAATTTTATTAGAGGAATTTTGAGTCATAGACCACAAAAGCTTGGTTAATATTTTTCTAATTATTAAGATAAATATTTAAAGGTAGTAGTGAAACACTGACATGTGCATGGACATGAAATTATTTTTTGTGCTGAAGTGAATTTAAAGTATTTATTTTCATACCAACTCCACAATATCACAATTGTTTTCACGTTTCAGAAATAAATATATATTTAAGAAATGACTGATTTTAATGAAAGAAAAGGTATGAAGCTACAATTTAATGTTAAGTTATTTAAATACTTCATTTACTTATATATAAATGATAAAAATTTAATTTTTTGTGTCTTAGTTTTAGTATGGATTATTAAAAATAATGCCTCAGGTTAACTCAGAAATTTATTTCATAGATAAAAATTTATGAATAAAATAAATAATTAATTGATATATTTAAACAACTTGACCCTAAATTGTGGTTGCCTACCAAAGAAAATCATTTCTAAAAATACTAAAAAAATATTGGTTAAAAAATTTCTTTAAATAAATGAAAACTTGTAAGTCAAATTTAACTTTCAGTGTAATTTTTTCATTTTCATTTAAATTTTTAAAATTATATTCATTTCGTTTTAAATTTATATTAATGAAAAAATTTTTTTTTACTAATTTTTAAAATACATTTTTATCATACATGTGTACTATCAATAAGATTATAAAATATTGAAAATTTATTAATTAAAGAATTTTGTGTTTATATACATCATATGCGATATTTAGAAAATATATTAATATTTAAAATGTTTGTTAAAATTTTTTTACTAGTGATTACTTTTCTGTTTTACAGTTTTTGCAGCATGGAAGAAATTATATTGAACCCGAAGGTTATATATTTCCAAAATAATGACATTCTAGTTTTAACGATTATTTATCCTTGTAAAAATATATATATATCATTAAATGGTCAAATATATACTGATGTAAACTGTGGTAAAGATGGTATTATTTTTTCTGTAAACACTAGTTGTAGCCAATATTTTGCATTTAACGCAGCAGGAGTAATTAATGATTATACATTCAAATTCAGTAAGAATATCAGTTTAGATCAATGTGTTAATGCGGTATCATCGAAATTGAATATATTCAATATTATTTATTGGATCATTGGGATTACAATAGGTGGAATTTGTATTATAACATTGATATTTTTAAAGGTAATTTTTTCACGATATAAGTCAAATGATCAAATTGAAAACTATGCTCACTGGATATAGAGGTTAAGTACGAGTTCTTAAAATGTATAAATGTTTTCTCCGTTGTATCATATTTGAAAAAAATATATTGATTTATGAATATTTTGTTTCTTATATAATTGATCTGATAATCAATATTGGTTATTATTGAACTAGTTAAAAAGTGAATATTTTTTCGTATTTTATAAAAGTATTGAAATCTAACAGAAAAAATTGAATAACTATTTATTTAAGTGAAGTATGCACCTTTACATCAATTATCTCGTCATTTTTCAGGTAATAATTTTATCACTGAAAATTTTCTTCGACTTTTGTGGAAAACTGTAACAAATATTCATCACATTTTTGTATAAAACTGATCTGGGTTGTGCAGTGGAAGCTTTATTACCTCTAACTGAAATTCGTTCAATCAGCGTATACGGTTTGGAGTTGTCTTGCTGGAACACCAGAATTTTTTTAATCGTATGCTTTAATCTTATTATTTGACCTCAACACAGATCAGTATCAATCATTTTTGCACGGCATGACGTCTCAATAAATTATTACAGTGGACTTCGGTTAATACGATGTTGTCGAGACTTCCAAAAATCATCATTATAAGCGATATATCGTATTAACTGAAGTTTAATTATTTCTTTTACATAACATGTAATTTGCAATATGAAATAAATGACACAATCGATTTATAAGCATTAAATTAATTAAAAGTCCGCAATATCTATTTTGACTTGAAAAAGTCCGTTATTGATAATTGTTTAGTACATCGTTTTTTATTTAAGATACAATCTTTAATTATATACGTCAGTTCCATTTCTATACTAAGATTGTTTTGTTCAAGACCGCGTCATCCGTACCTTATAGCTAGAATATTATGTTAACGGAGTGACTTTATTTTTAAAACATCGAGGGCTTTTATATTTTCCAACTGCAGTAATACTTTTTACCGAGTCATCTGCATTCGTTAAAATCAGTAAAGTTAACTTGTCTTTAGAATTTTTTGTTTATAATGCGCTTATAACTAATATTATGCAGTTTTTTCCACCTTTCATGCATCTGGCTTATAACTCAAATTCATATGAACACTAAATTACATAGCTTTTTCTAGTAGAAACTGGTCAGATATCATTCAATTTTGATCACGTCTCACTTTAAAAAAATAAGCAGAGCATTATCTAGTTCAATAGCAGTCCAATTTCGACGTCGCGTCATTGTATCTTTCTCATAGCAAAAAAACATTTCGTGAATATTGATGTCTTTTTGAATTTGATGGTTGCCATAGTAGATTGAGACAATTTATATTTTTTTATCATTTCCGATTGTTTCATAGTTTTTAAATCATCTAAAATGCTGATTTTAGTTTTAAAACATAAATCTTTTCTTTTATTATTCATTTTTTATATTTTGTGTTTATTTTAAAATTTTTTATTTCTGTGGAAATTTAAACCAATTAAATTAGTAGATTTATCAAATTATGCGATATCGTATTAACCGATTGTTAATATCAATCGATTTGTAATCGGAACTACAAGTCATTTTATTGAATAGATTTATTAAGTAATAAAACAAATAATATTTTAAAAAATTTTCTCAGACTTGGTTCTCAGCGCACGGTTCTGAATTGTCTTTCTATTTGGCCATTTGTGTTGTGATGGTATGGACTCGAAAAAAAAATATGCATTAACTCTCTTTGCAAAATCGTTCATATCTTTAGATTCAACTGATTTAACACAATCTACATTTATTGTTTTTGAATTTCCGAATTTTAGTATCCAGTTATTCCTAATTATCTTTTTCATGGAGTTTTTATCTTGTCTTACCATCGCGGTCAAAGAAATATATTTGCTATATTTATCTAAAATACCAAGGATATATTTTTTCCTACCTGTAGTTTCTCTTAGAGGCCCACATATATCTACATATAAATCTTCAAAAAGTTCTGACTCTTCTATTTTCTGTACCTCTTCCTTTGTCCTTGTTGGGACGACTTTATATCTCTGACAAGATCCACATGTTTCAATGATCTCCCAAACTTTTTCCTTTATATTTGGAATTGTGTAATTGTCTTTCATATAATAGACAACTTTTTTCACTCCAGCATGTGCCAACACATGATGAGCCGACCAAATGATATCATGAAAGGTTTTATCTTCGTATATTTTAGTGTCTGTCCTAGTGTTCAACAAAAGATTTTTTCATTTAATTATCAAGAATAATTATGATTCTTAAAATTATTGAAAGAAAAAAGTTAAATCAAGATTTTATTAAAGATCAACGCATTTTAAAGTATTTATTTCTTCAATCATTAATTTTGTCACTTTCAATTTTATGTGATAACATCTTTAGAAATATAATTATATATTTTAGAATATTGGGTGTTATATATATATTTGTATATATTTGATTTCGTCAGAAACTTAAAGAAAATTTCCGTTAGAGATCATCTGTTCTAAAAGGTAAACATATGCATAACTTTAATAATATCTAAAAATTTAACGAAATTTAGTTCACTTAGAAATTTTCATTGGTTACCAAAATGAAAAATTCAAACACATGTTCAAAAGATTTTACATTTATTTTTACATTTCACATTGTTTATAAATTGCTTGGTAATTAGTGTAGTCACCAAGGAGTAACAGACCACAATTCATGTTTATTTTAATTACCGTAGCGGAAGTCAAAGGTAAGCTGATGAATCTGAAATGTTGAAAGACAAACATTATCTCACAAAAACATCTAACTAATGCAGACATAGATAATAGTGATGTTAAGAATAATTATGTGAAAAAATTAATATTTTATTTTTGAAGGTTATAAGATTTTCCAAGTTTCTTAATAAACCAAAATCATTTAATCTATAACTGAAGGATATTCAAAGTAGTTAAGTAAAAAGATTTTTAGATTAAGGTCATATTTAAAACTAGTTTTATATTCTTAAAAATTCGCTGAAGGTCCCACTATTTTTTTCCTGATTTATACGGTCGATATAAGGGTGTTCTTAACCTTTTTTGCAAAATCTATAATAAATAAATTAAAATAAAAGCACAAATTTTCTCAAAAAAAGAAAGTTTAAAAAATTTCTAAATAGAAACTAAAATTTAAAATAATGCAATTTTTTTCAATTTGTATTTTATCTTTTTTACAAAATTCACAAAGATATTTTTTAAAAAGTATTTCTAAAAAAATAAGTCACCATGAAAAACACAAGAAATATTTTATAAAGAGAATGAATAAAAATATTTATGAAAAAACATTAAAACCTAACTATGGAAAGTTTTTTAACATAAACATTATTTTTAAAAATGAAAAAGAAAGAAAAATAAAACTTTAATTTTTCAAAATCAAATATATTTAAAACCTAATGTATGTTGGGTTTACCCAAAAAACCCCTTCGGGAAAAATAAGCAAGAAAAACCATAAAAACAGTACAAATATTAATAATAATATTAATAATTAAAATTAATTAATACTTGAAAAGTAATTTAAAATTCCCAGGAATTTTCATTTCAGAAATACTTAAAAAAATAAAACAACCCTCCAAAAATAATGTTTATTTTTAAGAAGTCTAAAGGAGGTATTTTATAAATGATAATGATCATCATAAAAATTTTTTTTGGGAATTGTTAGGGAATTTTAGAATTTTAATAAAATTTTTAGAATTTTAAGTACGATTTTGAGAATATTTCAAGAGTATTTCCCAGATGAAGATCAGTCCTAAACATTATATAAGCAAAGAGATTCCAGTATATTTTTACCCCTCAGAGAACGTACGACAACGAACCTACAAGAAGATAATTTACGACACAAGGAGGTACGATAAAATAATCGACGACAAACGGAGGTACGGAAGAGGAATCTACACCAAAGCAGAATAGTATTGATCCACGAGGTAAAGAATAAATATACGAATGTCTGGGCTATGTTTAAACTTCCCCATCAGATAGGTTATCGGTGAGCAACCGTTAAGGCTCAGACGATAGCTCAGGAGTTATAAAGACAGTTAAACTGTAAAATTTTTCCTTTTTGTTTTATCTTATTATTTTATTCTAAGTAAATATTAATATTGATTAATAAGCAATATTTTGTTTTATTCAAATTTTGAAATTTTGTTTTAATTAACATTAGATTATTATTGATTAAATAGTATTTGATTAAGTGATACATATAATTCATTCTGACTATATTTGATCATTATTGTATTTGATTAAACATTACATTTAATTCATTCTTTGTAATTATTGTTGTGTTGTGTTTTGACCAGATAGTGTAAGGGTTTTGTAACATTTCAGACATTAATTGTGATCCCAGACTCTTGCTTATCTTTTGTATTTCCGTGTATTTTTTTGTGTTTGTGGCGTATAAATACAATTGTGCTTTACTGATTGTTTTTATTTGCACCACCTAAGAGTTGGAGTCAGGTCTAAATTTGATACAATAAATAGTGAACATATAAATAAACATAAAAACAGTATGGATTCATATTAAAAAGTATGAAAACTGCAAATGAACCTTTTAATGAAGAAAAAACTGAATAAAAATAGGAAAACTAGGAAGGAAAAAGTATGAATAAAATAAAAATATTCAAATTTATATAAAAACAGGAAACAGTCAATCAAATATAAAAATAAATTTTGAAATAAAAAATCAAAATTGGAAAATATCAAGGGGAAATATATTTAAAAACTCCAAATCCATTTACCGAAACAAATCCATATTGGATTCCACTACAGGTACAGGGTGTTACGAACACCAAATAACAAAGGCAAAGTAGAACATACAGTGCACCACATATTAATTGCCGCACCTTGTAAAATCAAGAAATCTTGATTATTTTTAAACTGTAATTAAATTT